>JAJHUR010108471.1:861-33146 GCA_027495735.1 Lutjanus campechanus | reverse complement strand
AAACGCGATTCTCATTTGCCACGATTCAAAATCGATATAAAATGTCCCAAAAACGATTTTAAAAAAAAAAAAAAAAAATCCGCTCGCTGTCTACCTCCATCTATGCAGACGGACACGGAGCAGCCGCCAGCTGCAGACCAACGCACACTGCAGTGCTTCACGAAGCTCTCTGCCAGCTCCGAGCAGGCAGCTAAAAGCCTCTATCAAGCATTGCTACCTAAACGAAGCACAGTTTAAACCACAAGAAATAATATGGCATTTAACAAAAACGTGAAAACAGCCCACCCCTCAGTGACTGCTTTTACTACTCTCACCACTTCAGGCAAACCACACAAGTGAGGTGCCGTAAGAAAACAGAGATCCTACTGATTACGAAGAGGTCTCACTCGTCACTGTGCGACAAAAACTCAGAGTAAGACGCCAAATAGTCGCAAAAAAACATTAACAGTATCATAAAATATGTCTTACTTTAGCTGTTTTGTGGCCTAAAGTTATATTCTAGCTTGAAAAAATACTGCTAATGTCTACTCCTATGACTCTTTAGTAGTTTGAAATGAATCGCGGTGGTCCTGGTTGTTTTCATAAAGAGCCAGGGCTTTTTTCGAGCTGAGTAACGCATCTTCAGTACAATACTTTATCTTTGGCTGCACGTCCTTCTGTATCGCCATTGGTGTTGCTAAGGTAAATTTGGGGGGTAGCGATAGAACCTCCTGACTCTGATTGGTTTACAGAGGTGTCGATCATCAAAATTGACCAATGGGTTGCGGAGCTAATGCCGTGGACTGCCTCAGTGAGTTTACAGGACGCAGCTTGTTGACACTTTGAGACGCTGTGAGCAGAGTGCTTATCAGCCCCGGTCAGGATGAAACGGGAGAAATATACAGCGCAGGAGGTTCTCTGACTGTTTGAATCAGATAGCTTCAGATGGGACAAGATCATGATCAGAAATCATTATGAATAAAATCGTTTTGAATCGAAAATCGATTTTAAATCGATTCGTGGACTCAAAAATCGGCATAGAATCGAATCGTGAGGTAGTAAACGATTCCCACCCCTAGTGGTCATCATTCACTGACATTGTACTGGATGAGGCTGCTACCCTGTTTCTCCTAAAACTCCAGGATTGTTTTGTGAACTGACGACCTTCACCCATCATCACATCGGCATAGTGGTGAGTACATACTGAGTGGCTTATTCTAACAAGGTGGAATATCGCTTTAAGTTCCAAAAGGAAAAATATCTTTTGTTTAACGCACCAGAGTACAGCTGAACGATTTGGAAAAAATATCGAATTGTGATTATTACTGACTGATTGCGATATGATTTGTAATATTGAATACAAGTGATTGAAAAACATTAAAATGACTATGGTGTGATTTTTTTGCAGGACTCTGTACCAAATGAAGTTTTTTTTTTTTTTTTAATCTGTAGAATCTGATGTGTAGGACAGCCTCTGCCTCACCAAATTCATTCATTCAAATGTTTTCACACATTTTACCATTAACAAATATTGCACCCCCTGCGATTTGAAAATAGCAGAAAGCCATGTTGCAATTTCAATAAAATTTCGATTAATTGTGCAGCCCTACCATGGAGACATCACTGCCACCAGTAAAATATCACAGGTCTTGTTGACATAAGGCCGTTCTCTCTCTGGGATGACAATGGAAGGTGACCAGGCCGGCCATCTCAGGAACTGGCTGCTAGTTCTCGAGATGACTGACTGGACTTCCTCAGCTGGCAGGTCCTCACAACTGCAAAGACGTTGGAGGAAATTTCCTTTGATAAAACAACAACTTGCTCAAAATCTTAATTTTAACTAAATTTGTCATCAGAACAAGTGTCAGTGTTTGTGGATATGCTTCACTCAGGTGGGGGTGGTTGTGGACTGTCTGCACAGCCACATTCACAACAAAACAAAGGCATCACACTGCCCATGTGCAGATGTGAAGTTCTAGCACATTCAGCATTAGCACCATATTGGTGCTAGGGGCATGTTCTACTTTATCTGCTTTACACTCACTAATGTGAAGTAAAATAGGTCATGTAATCTTGGTAAACATGAATAGACATTGAGGCAAAGAGCAATTACTCATGACAGATTATGATTAATTGCAGCGCAGCCCATGAGCTGAGATTGAAAATAACTAATATTCCTAATATGATTCTGTTTTAATGGACAGTGCAGCCTGACATTTCCTCATCAAGACAGCATCCTTCTCAAGAGTTCAACTTACAGCTTTTCTGGGCCACGTGAAGCAGTTTGAGTGTTTATTAAATTTTCATATGGAAGAAATCGGCCATGTACTGCTGACTGGGCCCCCGGGGGCCGAACAAATGCTACAGTACACTGATGCAAGTGGTTAGTGTACCAGCACAATGACTGGGCAATGGAACATAACTGGCTGTCAATAGCAACAGCATGTCAATGGAGCCCAGGGCGAATTCACATGCTAATGTAGCATACTAACAAGACACACACACACAATACAGTCATCTGATTGGTCAGCGGAGATGGCTCTTTTTTTTTTTTCAAGTTCAGTCTGCAGATTTGTGAATCACAGTGAAGAACAGGTACATAAGAGTCAGATGAAGAAATTAAATAATCAAGCAAGTGACCAATGATCAGCTGTTTTTGTTGCTAATTATTTGAAATGAATTATGGTTCCAATACAGTTTTTAAAGCTTAGTGTCCTCTGCAGGAGCCAGTGAGACTGGGACAGGGTGGGGAAGTCAGTAATGAAAAACAGACTACCACACTCTGGACTATATATGGGATTTGTTGATGTTACAAAAGTCAAAAATATCAGCAGATTTACACTTTAACATGAAGATTCCTACTGCCAGCTTCAGTCACTAACACTCCATTACTAGCAACCTTGCTAGCTGTCTGAAAATCAGCTATATTGTTTACCCAGAATGACTCACCAGGCAGCTGGCCTTCCAACTGCAAAAGTTCAGTCCGTTCTAGCTCTGTAATTGTGCCTGAAAAGTTGAGCCTGTCGCGGCCCAATGCTGACAAAATTCTGTCCAAAACAGACATGAACCTCATTAGCATATTTCAGCCCGAACCCGATTACAGCCCAACATTTTTCTTAATATGCTTCTCTCTATACACCAAACAGTAGGAGTTTTCAGAGACAGCGACAATACATGCAGGGAATTGGAATTGGCAATGACTAAATTGTGTGTGTGTGTGGGGGGGAATTAAAATAAATAAATAAATAAATAAATACAGAACAGCTCAAACTCTGCATGAGCCCATGAAATATGTGAGAAACAAGGCCCGACCCAGCCTGAACCCAGCAGCAGCTTAAGAGTTCCAACTCAAGTTATTTAACCACAGTTGAGGGACAATTGTCATTCTAGCTGAAAGAATCAACAACTAAACATAAGAAGTTTGATTTAAACATAGGGACAGAAAAATGCCTGACACACCTTTATATCTCTCCAACACATGACACACACAACTTTTTCTCTCACACACACCAGGACGACTTCTCTGGCTGTGTGTCGTCCACTCTCAGCTCATTTTCTCTCCTTGACAGATTAGAGATTAAAAACTGGGGGAATCGCTTACAAGGCTTCATCCTGATAGGCCTCTAGTTTTTCCTGAGGCCACTAAACAATGTGCTGCTCAATAATTCATCAGTTCTGCTGGAGCATGGATATCAAAGCAGGAGTGGCTGGCTGAGACGTTCTGCCCATCACCCTGTATCTGATTCACCAAACACAGGCCGACACTTGAAAGAAGCTGCATGGACACTGAGCTGCTGCCACATCAGGACACCACATACTCCATGGTAACAGCAGCTCACAGCCCAGCATCAGGCAGTTTGTGAAATAGTCATGAAATGTAAACTATGGATTTGTGTACATGGTCACGATTGGAAAATATTTTTTGTGACAGGTAGCACAGCTCTCTTATTTCTTGGAATGTGCACGATTAGTCCACATGATTAAACGTCGCCACCCTCTGTAGCTGGCATCAGAAATACTAGTCGGTTAAACTATCAATAATCAATATTTTATTCATGCACAATGCCAGCAAACTGTTGCCTCTAAGGTGTTATGCCAGCAGCCGCCACTAGTAAGATAGCAGCTCCTCTCGCAAAGCATATCCCCAGATGGCCCACTCAACCCTGGATGTTTTTATCAGCAACGTGGGACAGATGACAGCTGGTAAAACCAGCGCACACATTCAGTGATCATTTTTGGTCTGAAAAGTTGAAGCATTTCATGAGTTGTTGTCATGTTTTGTAGGTTAATGTGTAATGTTTGTATTGCATGGTGCATAGTGTCACACATTTCAGCAACATTTACAACATGATTTGGTGATTGTAGACTGTGATTAACAGCTTCAAATGAATCTTAATACACGCAGTATTTTTTCAGACAGTGTTTCACTTTATAAATTAATAAATTCTGCTCAATTTTAACTGCTTTCTGAGTGTTTTCTTACTGTTAGACTTATCAACTAGTCTGAATTAAATTTTGTGTTTAATCAACAGGGAAATTAGTCGTCAGGAACATCCCTACTTATTACTGACCAGACCTTTCCAAGGACGAATGTAGAGTCCACATAGAGAGGAGGACAGGTGGGTCAAACACAGGACTGTGACACTGAAGCATCCAAACTCAGTACTGTTGCTGTTGTGTGACGGCTGTGTGTGACTTTTAAAGTTGTGTTAATGATTAATGATGAAGGTGGTATAACCATACAGGCCAACTCTCCCTATTTTCCCAGGAGACTCCTGTGTTTCATTGTCCTCTCCCTTTCGCCCCCTGGGATCACAATTCTCCTGATTTAAGCCAAATTTCACACTTTTTTTTTTTCCTTTTCATTATCACAACCTGTTTCTGACACTGCATGTGTAGAAGTCCTATACAACTCAACAAAGTTTACTGATTCCACTTCAACCAATTGGATCAACACTTCCATGGACGTTTGTTGCTGTCCTCACACCTAAAACCACGCATGTAGCTGCCAGTAGTCCCTCATAAGAAGCTGACTGGCTGCATCACTTTTGGTGTGGACACAAACGGATAACTTGAGACTTGGCAACTTTGATCCTTGTGGGATCTCACGACTCTGGCTGCCTTGAAAGGTTCATGTCTAATATAAAGATGGACTTTTGTTACATGGCAAAGATGCACTATGCACAGCAACACCTGCACTTGCATATCAAAGTGCAGAACAGTACCAGATGACATCCGTGCACTCATTGATCAATTTCAGGACAGGACTTCAATTCTCAGCAACAAACTTGTCTTCCTCTGAGGGGGACGGTCCATTCACTGTCAATCAAGTGAGTTTTTTTAAGATTTTTTTTCATTATATCTGACAACATTTGAATCAGCTGTTCCAGGTGTTTGATTTTTGTTTTGTTTGACACAACATCTGGTACGCTTTACAGCCTGTTTTCTGTACGGCCTCTGATTTGGTTCCCATGAGTGTTCTTCTTAGACTGTGTGCATCCACCCAGACTCATTTTGACTCTGTTTCAGCGAAGGGGGGCTCTCTGATCGCACTGGATTTGGTCATAAAACGCAGAAGGGCTAATATTACTGAGAAGAGAAACGTGTTGAGCTTTTGCTGAAGTAGGTAGCAGATTCATTGCTTCCATGACTCAATTTGCATCTCTGTGTTATCTAATGCCATGAATAATGCATTCTGGGAGTCTGCCGCTCTGCTGTTAAGACGCCACACAAACACAAACACTATGGATATCAATTTAGGCATTGGAGACGACGCATACATAAACAGATGTGAGTGACACATACAGAGCAACAAGCGAGAACACACCCACTCATGTATTTCCTGCACTAATCTTAAAATAGATTTCTCTCTTTCTCTAACTCACGATATCCCTCCGTTTCTTTAACACACACTTTCACACACACTGTACACTCCTGCCGTGGGAATAGAAAGGCAGCATGAATATGAATGGAAGCGAGCAGATTAGCATGCTAACAGCTACGGAGTCCCAGTGATTTCTGTCTCACTAGTGTTCTAACAGCAGTCAGAAAACACCCTGCAGACCTGACTTATTTATAGGCCCTGGCTCTCACACAACACACACACACACACACAACCTACATGTACATGTACACTGATAACCGCATCCCACACAAACCTCCCAACAGGCTGGAAATTCACCAGTCTACTCACTGTGGGGTGGGATTGACACTTTTGACAGGGAGTCTCGCTGGGTCACAGACAGCTAACAAATCAATAATAATAATAATAATAATAATAATAAGAATAAGAAGAAGAAGAAGAAGAAGAAGCAGAAGAAGAAGCTTAGTCTAAAATATATGAATAAGAAATTAATAGTGAGCCAGTGAAATTCCTTTGAGCTTCTTTGCAGGAGACAGACTATAAGTCACCATATGACTAAATTAGTTCTGGAGACAGAGCTCCATCTGGGGACACATTCTGTCACCAAATGAGCCTGTTACAATCCAGAAAACATCTCTCCAACAGAACAGAAAAAAAAACACATGAAAGCACAAAAACATCAACACTCCATAAACTGATCTGCAAACACACTGCATGCATCACACATCTGTTTGCTTTCCTGAAATTTCACTGCTACTCAACCAATGTCATTGAACTTGCCAGATCATGAGCTAACTGATGTTCACTTGTTAGAAACAGCTAGTGAAGTCGTTACCTAATGAGCTACCTGGCAACAGCTAGAGACAGGGGAATTAATTAAAACAGCTTAGTGCCACCAGATTACACCGTGCACAAGATAAGAATGCCACCATCATTACTGAGCCACAGAGCATGCTGTATATCAGCACATTGTTGAGGAAGATTCTCATCCACCACTGTGAGCAGCCAGAATTTACTTCCCGGTATTAATACCTCCTGCTTGGCTGTGCTTTCCAGTGAATACAACTGGAGAGTCTGCAGGTTGGAAGCTAGTGGGAGGACTGTGAGAGATCAGGTTCTTCCAAATGGAGTAGATAGTGGCTTGTCTGATAATAGGTAATATGTCACCTAGACTGCAGCATCAAAAGAATTTTACAGTTTGAGTGTGAATGTGTTTGTGACTATTGAGCTTCATATTACTTTACTGTCACAAATGAGTTGACTAATTAAAATACTCTTTTTCACAACATCATCAGATACTACGTGCATATCTTTCATGACTACATGTATATACTAAAAAACATTTTGCTACGTGTGCAGTGGAGACGATTCTTTGGTTTCTGCCGCACTTAACATGTAGCTTTTAAAATGGCCACAGTGAGTCAAACTACATCATTTTTATTTTCTGTTTAGTGGGTAAATTACACTAAACTGAAAGAATCAGTTCTTTGAGAAACAGCTGTTTACTTCAGTTTCTAACTGCTGACTCCTGGTTCCTATGAATATTTAATGTTTTTCCTGTCCAGTGCACTGTGTACAGCAGCAGGTGGTTAAAACCACCCAGAACATCGTTGGTATCTATCTGCTGAGCATCAGTGATATCAGTGAGGGGAGGTACCTGTGCAGTAGGGCTGCGCCCCCAATGGCCAATATTCATCGTCCACCTCTACCGTCTTGATTTAAAAACCCTGTAGCTCAGGTAATGTGTTCCCTCAGAGTTACTGGAATGCAGGAGTTATTGAGCCGGGAAACAAGAACAACCTTCTAGTTGCAACCTACAAGCTGAAAACAGCAAATTAGCACCTGGGACACTAATGGTACTGACGTAAACAAGCTGACAGTGGTTAGCTTAGCTCTTTTGCATGGATCTAATCTTTTTAATGCCAGAGCTCGCTTACTGATGTGCAAATGTTCCACCAAAACAAGTTCCCCCTCAACACTACTCTGCAGCAGCGCCCAAGACACTTGTGATTAGTTTAAAGAAATGCAAACAAGGCAGCGTGTTTTTTTTTTCCCCTATAGCAGAATGTGTATGTGTGGAACCAGACTTTCTCCAGCACTGAATGTGTGTGTGTGAGACTTGGGTGTCCTGGTCCATACAGGTCCAGGAGGACCTAAGTGGTTACAATCGTGTTTGTTGTGGTCATCCTTGTTGTAATAGGATTGCACACCTGCTTGACTGATCACAGTCCAAAGTGCTGCTGGCAAACCCTGATGGTACATGAAATTTGCATTAAATCTCAGCTCACCACCCAAAGGAAAGAATGAACCTGCAACAAAGGCCACATGTTAGCCTACATTTTGTTAAGTACTTGCAGTGGAAATGGGCTAAATGTTGACTGGTTATTTTTGTCAAACAGAGAACACTGCCTGGCAGGAGTCCCCAGACGAACACAGTGTTTGCACACTCTCTCTGCATCATTATATTTCTACACTTCATTACAGCATGTAAGCAAGGCAGTATTTTCGGACTGCATTCACAGACTTTGGGCTAGAGGTACTGAAGATCACTGAGAAACTGCAGCCAGCCTCCACAGTATGAGGTCTAGAGGGTGTGCATGGCAGTAGCATGCCTATTTTAGTCTTGAGTGTGGGTGGATTTCTGATTGGGCGGCTTGGTGCAGAAGAAAAGCCTGCAGCTACAGCAGCCATACTGTGTTAAGGTGAGACAATATGTATGGAGCCAAGCGAGACTGGCTGACAACTGACTGGATTCAAGATGGATGGAGGAAGTGAAAACCCAGGAGGGGAGGAGATGAAACAGATATTGGGAGAGAACAAGATGCTCTTGAGCCTGGTTCTTGCTGAAAAACAATGTCTAATCCAACCAAGAGGCATTAAGAGCAGATCTGAGGGTTTGACATCCTCCTGGGTGTAAATTACAGCCATCAACATAACTGCTGGCTCAGCAGTAACAAGGGATTTTCCCAGTGGGATAGTGCCAAAGCTGAAGGCTGAAGGCTTCAGACCATTCTTCTGCAGAGGGAACACCGGCACAGGCAGGCAGGTATTTATAGCACATGATGCTCCTGTTCTGACCTGAAGGAGCTGTAATCGTCAGGAGAAAGCTCCTGTTTTTTAGTGATTGCCTGGAGGTGTACACACATAATAACTAAACATATATTCACACAGATGCATTATGCGCCAGCACACATTTACACACAGCTGGTTTCTTTGAGGATAATTGAGCAGGAACATCTGGACAGGAACTTCACTGCAAGTAAAAAAAATCCTCAGTTTCTTTTCAACCTCCATCTCAAACGCCCTGCGTGTGCGTGTGTGTGTTCATGTCATTTGCAAACTGTGTCACTCCCTCCTCCATCTCTCACAGATCATGTTTCCCACAATGCAACAAGGTAACATGACAGGAACATACTCCAGATCAGAAAGACTGTCTTTGTTCTCAAACCTGTAGGCAGTCTGGAAGCATCTAAAGCACAACGTCCCCACAAAATACAACAACACAATGTCACCACATTATACAACATGGCAACACAAAGGCTTGAATTTGCTCGTCAGTAATCCTCAGTCGCTTAACCACAAACACAACAAAACCACCACACAATAAATTCCTGCTGTTTACCCTTCTCACACTCATCTGAGCAGTCAGCCAGCAGGTTGGATGAGGAGTGAAGGGAAAATGAAGAACAGTTATCAGGCAAACAGTGGCATCTGATAGGAGCGCCTCTTTCTACTGCACATAAATACTTAATGTTCAAACTGTTGAAGAAATAGACAGGGTCTGGCCCGAGGAAAACGGTGAAGAAATTGCATTAGAAGTAACATATTAACCTCCTGAACCCTGATTTTCAACATGTAACAACCCTGCCCAATCCACCAGTGGGGTCCATCAGCGCAAACACAGCCGAGCGCTGTTCAAACCCGCAGAATGTTAGTTTAAATTCCAGCCCAGATCCAAAGAAAGCAAATATGTCAGGCTGAATGTTGGGGAATGTGAACAAACTGATGCATGAGACACACTTGTAATGGTGCAGCCATAACAAAAAATGGCATCTTGGATTTGAATATTTCTCTCAATTTCAGCATCACAGAGAGCACACATGTGATCCTGTCAAACACAGAGGACAAATGTGGACACATGTAAAGGGAAATCTGGGGTTATAAGTGCTGTAGCACTCTAGTGTTAATAAACAATTTCTGGAAATATGGCAGATGCCATTTTGAACCTGTCTACAGGGCCGTCCACACCAAGAACGATAACTGTAACAATAACTATATCTATAACAATGTGAGCATCCACACTGATGAATGACAGTATTCTGTAAACGGTGGAGCCAGACACGCGCTGCTCACTCCAGCTGTGTCAGCACGCCAGATTATGAAAATGGATATTAATGAGCTGTTACTCCTGTAAGTTGTGCAGAGGAAACAAGGAGAAAATCAGAAGGATCTGGGTTAGGTGAATCCAACACTCTGTAACGAGGGTTGTCATCTTTTGAAGACAAATTTTATACATAATTTCCTATGAGTCAACATCAATTTAATGGTATTCTGGCAACCGTCAAAGAGGACACCAGTGAGGACTGACCAAACTTCAGAGACCCCATCAGCGCCAAAGACTGTTTGGCAGCATGTCTCAGGTAAAACGATGGTTTTTATATGTAAACTGCAGACTAATATTACTACATTATATTATTTCATAAGTAATAATAACGACATATTTGCAGTTATTGTTGTAGTTCTTTGTGTGGATGGCCCTGTTGTGATAACACATCCACTAGTGCATCCAGCGGGGTTTAAGATAAAAATCTAATTCAGCCAAGCCCATTTTCAGACCTACATTACTGTACATTCATATGGCACTTTTGTCCAGGGTTCAGTGTCTTGCTCAAGGACATTTTGGCACTTGGACAGGAGGAGCTGGGGTCAAACCAGTAATCCTTTATTTGATGACTGACCAGCTCTGCTATCTGAGAACAAATATAACTGATTGTAATGACATTCAAAAGCATCACTGAATGCAACAACTTATGAATTCTGAGTTCTAAAAAGATCTCCACTTGTTTAGTCATTAATGTTAAAATGTGGATGTGGCTCAAACACACTGAACACTAACACTAACTAAAAAGTATAGAGATCTGGAAAGAAAATCAAGGTTAGGTCGAAGATTGTCATTAGTTATGATCATATGCTTCATATTAGGCCTGAGTGATGTAGCTGAAAAACATACCACAGTCTATGTATATTTTTTTATATATATATTTAAGCAAATACTCAGTATTGTGACAATATTGTAGGAATGACTATTGGTGCTTTCACAAAATATTAACCCTGTGAGATTTTTTGTTAAATAATCATCAGTAATGTGGACATGACTGTTCAGAAACTCACATCACTTTACTGTATGCACCCTTTTAAACCAGGAAAAGACAACACTTATGCCATGTCATGATATATTGATATCCAAAATCTATCACAATATTTAACAATACAATCATGTGTGTCTTTTTTAGACAAAGGGACATGACTGTTAGTGCATGCTAAACATTGGTGCATTCATGTAAAATGTAAGTTATTCTCCTTTAACAATTCATGTCAACAACTATTCATTACATACCACGAGGAATCCATTTTTCTGAAAGCTCCAAACTTGCATGCAAACGTGTACAAACGTGGAGGCTCACGTCTGCCAAATTCCATTTCTCATGGTACCTGAACCAAAATGAAATGCTATTTTTACCATGTACACTTGTCTCTACCTATTCTGCCCATCACACTGTAGCTCCACGGTAGATAACTACTCATCCATAGAAAGTCTGGTAGAACCTTTTCCATTGCTGTGTTGCATCCCACATGGCATAAAAGAAGCACTGTTATAGCTAGAGTTGCTGAAGCCCTCATGGACCTACAACCACGGGCCAATCTCACTTGCATATTCCAATATCGTCTCAGTGTCATTTGAAAGTCTTGGTTGCTTGCCTCTATCACCATCCTCTGGGAGGACTTTCCTATCCTGAGTATTGCATGAATCATATATGCCCACTATGTAGATGAATATTCATGAAGCAGAGAGGCCATACTATGTCTTTTCATCTATCCTGGTGTCACAACTCACCACTCGTCTTCCTCCAGGGGAGACTTTGGGAACTGGGGGGAGAATTTCCAGCCTACTTCCTGCTGATGAAGCTGAGAAGCACTTAAGAGGAGGATAAGTGGGAAACGAGCTGAAGAGCATCTGCATGGATGAGTGGCAGAGGAGTGCATGTTACAGCTCAGAGCCAAATAACTCATTAGAAGAAATGTTCCTCTGCAGTTTTGACCTTTGCTTTGTTTAACTGCTTACAGCTACTATAAACATATGGCCTATCCATCCATAGCTCATAACTTATTAATTAGAATTTTTTATGTAGCACAAGCAGGCGAGTTAAAAATGTAGATGGTTTAATAACGTATTCCTCTCTGGATGCCTCGTTAAGCACAGACAGTTAAGCATTAGCTCAACTGGTTAAAGCTCCATGGGTCACCCTTTTATTCCAGTTGTAATACTAAATCCAACTAAGCCAAAGAACTTTGCACAGGAGGAGGGTTTGAATTCTAAAGCAATGTTGTAACTAATGATTGTTTTCATTATTAATTAATCTAATTATTTCCTCAATTAATCATATAGCCTTTAAAAAGTCCCAGTAGTCAAAATGGCTGGTAAAGCCCAATGCGAGGTCTTCAAATCATTGTGTGTCTGACCAAAATTCCAAACAGGAAGGTCTTCAGCTGAGTAGCACACAAGAAAGCAAAAACTAGAGAATGTTACGGTTAGAGCTACCCTAACCCTTTGAGCAGCCACAGTAACCAGGGCACTAGCCAGGCTGCTGCATTCTGGATGAACTGCAGAGATCAGATGGCACATGCAGACACACCAGCCAGACACTGGTTGCAGAAGTCTAAGCACAAGATGTAAAGAGCCTAAAGAGCCTCCTGATGTTGCTGAGGATGAATGTGCAGCAGCGGGTTGTCACAGCGATGGTGGCAGGTTCCTTGCAGTCTGTGGCAGGGACACCACAGAGCCCTGTGGGGCCCCACATCCGCTGTGAACCTCCAAACTCCACTTGACAGTCGACTGCAACAACCTACTGTATGGCCTAAGCAAGTCCGATGAGTCAGAGCGCTCGAATAAACTATGTGCCCGTAAAGACGAGGGGTTGCGACACAAACATTTGCATACTGTCCTTGTCTCTATACCTGGAAGATTACAGATTATATCCACCAGGCAGCAGATCACTCAGACTTAAGTTTCTCTTCAAAACTATCTGCCATTGTTGTTGTTTGTTGAGTCTGCTGCTGACCTTTCTTCGCATCCTGTTATCCTTCCCTAATCATCAGCTTAATTGCATCTTGCAGACATTTCTGATCAAAAGAATGTAGGATACATGGGGTAGTCAGAATTTAAACAATAAAACTGTAGTAATGCTTAGTTAGTTAGTAGACTAGGGGTTTATGGAACAAATTTCAAGGTGCAGGGGGAAGGGAAAAGGGCCTAAAGAGGTGAAACTCCAGCGATACTTGTAGCATGTCGAACACTTTTATTCAAGGACCAACACATTTTGGCTGTCACCTTTATCAGGGTTACCCATGACTGATGACCCTGATGATGACCAAAGCCAAAAGCATGGGTCTGGGTCTTATATATCCTTGTTAAAGTTTAGTTAAAAAGCACACAGTCACACTAGAAAGTGGAACATCGAAATTCCTTTGTGCGTTGCCACAAAAGAGGTTTTGACACAGTGGCTTCTTGAAGGTGGTGAAGGTTTGGACCCTCAAGTTCTTTCTGATCCCTTAAAGGTCAACACTCTTCAGATAGTTTGCAGTGATCAATCGATGGCACAAGCTCTGGCTAATGACTGAAAGACTGACAATGCAAATACAGTACAAGCAGGCAAGATAAGTTTTCTTGGCAGGGTTCCTGGGCTCATCCTTAGTGACAGGATGAAGGCCTCTGTCATTGGGAAAGAGCCAGAACTGACGGAGCCAGTTGAGGTGGGTCCAGCATCTGATGAGTGCGCCTCCTGGATTAATTCATTTATTGGTTTTCTGGGAATGTCCAACTGGTAGTAGACCTTGGGGCAGACCCAGAACACACCACAGTGATCACATATCCCATCTGGTCTGGGAACACACTGGGATGCCCCATGAGGAGCTTGTTTAAGTGAGACAATCTTTCTTAGCTTGCTACATGTATGATGGTACATGTATGATCAACATCAAACATGTACCATAGTTGGGCTGGTAAGAGCTGCATGAATTTACTTCACTTCCATGAGCAAATTCACTGACTGCTGTAGTTTAAGTGAAATGAAATTGATTTTGAGTTGTGGCTGTTATAAATGGAGGTGTGATGGAGCCTTTGCAGCAACTTCACGCCGTCACTGTCACGCTCTGATTGAAAACAATAGCTGTCTGGTATGGACACAGTAAATCAAGTGTAATCCTGTTTAGCCGGGCTTGTGCTGGCTCATATGATGCCCCCAACCGGTGGAATTCCTTCTCCCCGTCTCCTGTCTGTGGTACTTTCCATCCTGTCTGAATATCTGCAGCCAAACACCACAGCGACCCGCAGCTCCTCCACTCCTTTGCTCTGTAGTGCTGCGCAAACACCGAACACTACACACCTAATACACTTTCTATCTCCTTCTGCCTCTACATCCCATCCCATTACTTTGATTTTATTTTTTGCTTTTCACTTTGCTCATCCCCCCTCCTCCTTCCACTCCACTTCCCCCCTGCCCTTGCTAGAGTGAGCTCATGGTTCAGGTCTAAAACTCATTAGTTCCGGCGCCTTATAATCCGTTACAAACAAACAGGCAAACATCCAAGATTAATGGCAGTTCAGTGGCTGAGAAAAAGACTGGCTGAGATTTAGGGTTACCGCACAGTTTCACACTTGCATGCACTTTCCCAGAGGACACACACACACACACATACACACACACACACACACACACACATACACACACACCTCTCTGCTTCAGATCAAGTGTGGGAGGGACTAACAAACTGACCGTTATTTTACCTCTGTCTCTATCAGTTGTTCAGCTTGTCCGTCAGTCCTTTGTTTTTTCTTTCCACCTTCTCTTCTATCTTTGGCTATAAATGGACGTCTGGGAGGGGGGGTGGGGGGGTTGCCATGGCAGCGGATGCCAGGGACCCTTCTGGCCAGTGCCCACTGCCTAGCATTCCAACATCCAAACATTATCCCTCTTGCCAACTGCAATAACAGTCAGTAACAGACAAAGCTGACTGGGTCCCCCCCGGTTTACCATGTTAACAGTTTAGCAATGACATCATCAATCCATGTCCAGTTCTCATGAATCAACAGCAGTTTGGACTCAGTGTGTGTGTGTGTGTGTGTGTGTGTGTGTGTGTGTGTGTGCTTCTCTTTGTCTGTGAGAACCAGTTTGAAGAAGGAGTTTCAGTTTAGCACAGTGAATCTGCACTTTTCCAAGGCCTTATTCAGAGCCAGAAAAAAAGGTCTGGGCAATAATGACCAAGACTATTAATGTAACAAACCTATTTTATCTCTTCAGCTGCTTCCATACTTTTGAGTATACAACATGTCATCAGTCACAATCTACATGATCAATAATTATTGATATCCATTGATATGAAAATGCAATAAAAAAAAAAGTAGTAAGTAGTAAGAAGTCATATTGTGATTAATTTGACTGAAACTGCGACTGATATGCGATATGGTTAGTGAAAGTGATCAGTTCTGCATTACAATTTTCAGATTCACTGAAAATAAAAACTATTACAATTGCGATGATGTGATATTTATTGAGGTCTGAACCAAACAAAGATCTTTTCTTTCATCTGAAGAACAAGATTTTTAAGTCAGGTCATCTCTTCATCTCTACTGTACTTCATTATAATGCTGTTTGTCTCACACATTTTTCCTTTTTCATATTTTTCAGATTTGGATATTGTACTTGGTCATAGTGCAGTTTTATTACAATGGCAATTAATTGTGCGGACAAATATAGTGCACATATTATAGGTCTTGTGAGAAATAGAGGTGCAATTATGAACTGATTTATTGATAAATTAATTGTCTATTTTGATAATTTAATCATTTTTGAGTCATTTTTTAATTTAAAAAAATCTCTGATTTCAGTTTTTCAAATGTGAATATTTTCTGATTTCTTTACTTCTCTGACACTACACTGAACATCTTTGGGTTGTGGACGAAACAAGACAGTTGAGTACGTCGTCTTGGGCTTTGGGAGACACTGATCAATATTTTACATAATTTTCTGACATGACCAAACAGCTAATCAATTGATCAAAAAAAAAAATCAACAGATTAATTAGGGCTGCTCAATTAATCGAATTTTAATCGTGATTACGATTTTGGCTCCAGACGATCTCAAAATTCATATAATTGAGGAAAGACGATTATTTGGTGTTTCCGTTCTGAGAGATTACATTCACGGCTGCGTTTCAGCTGTAGCGATCATAGAAGTCAATGGAGGAGCCATCTTACCGTGAATAGAGGATCTTTGTGCAGCACACGGGTCTCCTATTGGACACTGGCACACCATGTGACGGCGCACGGTTTTTCTATTGGACACTGAATCGAGGAAGCATAACACAGACACAGCGGAGGTGCCGTTTGAAAGGCTGAGATGTCCCCTTTTCGCCAAAGAAAAAAGTAAGTTTCTATCTATCGGCATTCCAGAAATATGCGCGATTAAGTAAAAGATATCATCAGTCATCGCGGGTGATGCCGTAGTTTCCAGAGGGTTAAGCACGTGTGAAGATGGCAGAGGGTGAGGCTGAGCAGCGTCTATCTCTTATTGTATTTTATTTATTTCTTGTTTTCAAAAGATTGAGTGCAGTACAACAGTTTATTTTTTACTACATTACAAGATATTTTTATATATTTAACAGGAGAGGTTTTTTTTAAAACATGTTCAATAAATGTTGTTCCAAATTCAAAGACATAATCGTGTAAATAATCGTGATTTCAATATCGACCAAAATAATCGTGATTATGATTTTTTCCATAATCGAGCAGCCCTAAGATTAATTGATTATAAAAAATACTCATTAGGTGCAGCTCTAATGTGAAAGCTTATTTCTTTGTGCACATGATATATGGATTTAATTTGTCTGCACAAATCAGTATTCTTCTCAGTGAGCTAAAAATAATGCAGGTTTGGCTAAAAAATGGCACCTAAAAGAATGCATGGTTGATTACAATGATAAGTAAAAGAATAGTGCTAAATCATCTGCCAAGCAGCAGCTTTAAATCAGGCAGCAGCCAGCAGAGAAAAAGTCATCAGAAGAAGAAGGTGAACTCCTGGTCACCGTAACCATGTATGAGAACTGTTTTCTCATGTTCACTTTTTCTGGCGTTAGCTGCGGTCTAACACAGGATCTGTGGCTAAATGTACAGCTACATGTTAATCCATATGCAAACTGAGCTGATCCTGTTTCCGTACTGAATTCATGGAGGCAGCTCTGTGCTCAGCTGACTGACATGAAGCAGGTGGAGACAGAAAAACAACAGGCCCTCTGCCGCTCCTCTTCCTCGTGCATGTACCACAAATCCCGCTGACTGCCAGCCTACCTATGTACAGACTTGCTGCTTCCTTGCAGGTAAGTCATTATGGGGGAAATCATTTGTGCTTTTAAAGTTTCAAGTCTGAGCAAGTTGATTTTTCATAGTATTGTGAAATGAACTGAAAACAATTGCTGCCTGAAGGCACAGAGGACACATTTAAAAATTAAATAGTGTAGGAGTGGAAACTGCCCGCCAGTAACACAAACTTTAATAACTCACTTTCATAATTCCCTCATGTTACAAGACAAAAAAAGGGCTACATTTACCAAAGTAATATACAGCATATAACTTATAATAGTTGATATAAATCTCCCATGTTTCCAAAATGATTAAAAGTGGAGCTGAAGCGTTGGAGCATGCTGCAGCTGCTGTAGAGTATACATTACAGTGTGTCCTTTATAAGCCCCATTATGACTAAAACAGACTTCCTGTGGCTGCTTTCAGCTCCCTCACCACGGCAGCTCATAAAGGTACGTTAAACCTGGGCAGACATTTACCAGCCGGCTGTGTTACAACAGGTTTGATGAAAAACATGAAGCTGTCGTGTTTGTGGTATTGACACCTTCTGGCTGTCTTGTTGAGGCTGAGCTGGAACACAGGCCTGCAGGGCACATCAGCACATCACACTCGGGCATAATGAGATTTTCCATAGCTTGGTTTCATCAGCGTGGTCCTCCACTCAGGGACAGATGGTGATTCCTCCTCTAAATCACATAGTGCTGACAGGATTGGAGTGCTCTCATAATGTAATGGACTAATATACACCACTTATGTAAACCTTGTTAGAGCTGCTATTGCTGGCCTTTGTCTCAGCAGGAACACACATTTAGACATTTCTGTTTCTGCAGTAACTGTAAAGTTCCACTGATTTTCAGC
Source organism: Lutjanus campechanus (assembly GCA_027495735.1). Lineage (NCBI taxonomy): Eukaryota > Metazoa > Chordata > Actinopteri > Lutjaniformes > Lutjanidae > Lutjanus > Lutjanus campechanus. Next base: position 14,811 of record JAJHUR010108471.1, on the reverse strand, counting down.
TCGACCTGCTCATTAACCACAGCATGACTCTATGCTTCACTGATGTCCCTTTATTAAACATATCGAGGCAACCCCCGCCTGGATGGGAATGACCAAAAATAGAACGTAAAAAATAATGCCACTGCACAGTAAGCAAGGTTCCAGAGGAGTTTCTCCCCAAACTGAAAGGTCACCTCAGAAACCATTTTCTAGCAAGATTTATTCACGCTTACTGGATGTTAAGAACCAAGACTGTAAGAATGAATTTGCTTTTTAACCTTTGGAGGCTGAACAAATTGGATATCTATAAAAGACCACTGTATTTCTTGGCTTGAACATTTAAGGATATTAGCTGCAATTTCACATGAGCAGTCATTTAGTAAAAGCAAAATAAGATCACTACTTTAAAGGCACTCAGAAAAACCTTAATATAGCGTTACGGACACTGATCCAGAGCCAGATTGGTGTCGGCGCTGACCATGCAGAACACTGGCCAGATCTGAATGATCTACATTAAATCCACATTGAGGTACTGGAACCAGTGAAAAAGAAAGCTGGATCAGTGCATCCCTACTACTGTAGGCTGTTGTAATGTGACCCACTGAACACAGGGATGACTGGAAATTGTATGTCGTAATAATGGAAGCATATGAAACAGAAGTAATGTCCTTTTAACAACTTCAAAAACAAAGAAAAATAAAGAGCTTAAATATGAGCTCTAGGACAGTTTTTATGTTACAGTTCTTGAACACCGGGGATGTTTCTGTAACTCTTTATTTGTACTTCATTTGTAAAGGTTGTTACTGTTTTTCCACCAGATTAACTGATCTGATTCTTGAACTGGTGCCATTCAAGATTCTTGGAACCTCAGTGCCATCGTTTTCCAGTTTTGAGCGGGGTCAGGATGCATCATCAACGGAAGGCACTGCACAAAGCACAACGACCTCCAGAAAATGACAACCATTTCAACCACACAATTTTTTGGTTCCAACTGTGAACAAACTCTTGGTTCCATGTTGGTGGAAAGGTCCTGGCCGTGTGGAAACTAAAACCTGAAAAAGCATGATGGCTTTACCCGCCGTGACTCAAGACAGTAAAGACAGTAAAGGCAGCATGACAGCGAGCGTGGCAGCAAGTCAAAAAAGGTTTAAGAGTTTCTACTCCACTCAGCTACAGTAAAAGTACTTAAAACAAAATGAAGGGAAAATTCGGAGTTGTCGGTGGAGCCCTCAGTTAAATTTCAGGTTCATCCAAAACCTGAGATTCACCAATCCAATCTACTTGATCCACATCCAAGAAGAAGAAGGAGTAGAAGAAGAAGAAATTCTTAAAATGTGACCCTGCTACTTCCTAGCAGTGTCTTTTATGTCTTTTTTTACCCCCAGGATGCTGTAGTCATTATCTATGGCATTAGTTCTCTGTATTTCTCTGACTTACCTCAATGATAGCAATCATATCACATCGATACAAGGTCAAGTTCGGTGCTCAAAGGTACCTCAGAAGTGCCCAGGAGGTGAACTGGCACTGGCCTCTCCAGCTACCAGTTCACACACTGGACTGACTGGTTCGTACTGGGCTTGAGCCTAGTTCCCATGCCAAGTCCCCATGGACTGAGCTACTGCTGAGCCAATAAAAATACTGACCTGATTAAGTAAATCAGCTATCAGCCAGATGAGACCATACACATCAAATTAACTTTCTTTGTTAATGTCATAAAATTCATGTTTCCACTATCTGTTACATTAATTCAGACGGTCGCCAACCCATCCTCGAGTGCTACAACATCCCTGGTACATTTCATTGCCTTACTCATCAAGGTTTTAGGTTTCTGTATCAGGTATGGAATTAAAAAAAATGTCACATTGATGCATCACTACTTAACAGTACATGACAGAAAGCTGTACAGAGTTCTATGGGGACAAGCTAAAGAACCCAAGAACAAGCTAAAATCTACTTTGCACTTTTATTTTTGAGTTCAACAATAGTGCAGCACAACTTGATGGAGTGGATTTATCTTTCTGACTGAGTCATGTCCATTCTAATGCAATTACATTCATTTTTCTAAAAGTCTGTCATCCATACTGAAACAACAACATGAAATAAGAATGTCAGAAATGTGTATTTTCTTATTTATCTGAGCAGACAGGTTGTTTCCATTTCATTACCAAATAAATAGTGTGAAAGGCTAGGCCAGTGTGCTCCTGCAGACACTGGTAATGATCCTAACTGTAGCCTGCAGGCCCCTGAAGAAAAGGTGACCTGTGGTGTGCAGACAGAAGTGAATGATGAAAGTGTGAGGAAGTGAGTGGAGGTGCAGGGCTGTTCCCTGTGTGTGTTTGGTATGCACGGCCATGCTCCTGGCTGTGGCATGGCAGCAGAGTGTTGATTCAGATCAAAGCTCGCTCCTGAGCTCAATTCAGTCACTTATTCACAACTGCAGAGCTTGCATCCTAATAGCCCCCGTGCCCTGATCTCTGCTGAAGGATGAACACTTTCTTTTCAGTGTAGTTGGCCTTGAGTGAAGTGAAGCTCATATTTCACACCCACTCCACCCTGCGTTTGCTCTTTTTGTTTTGACAGAGTCTTTTTCACTTGCTCTTACTGATGCTCTTCTGCTGTACCGCTTGTCTGCAAGCTCAGGCTAACTTCACACCATGTGTTATGGCCTTTTCTGCTTCAAAATGTCAGTGTTTCTGACATGGAAGTAAATGGGGAATGACTGCAGGGAGAATGTATAGGTTGCATTAGAAAGATGCTGTGCCAAGCATGTCTTCAGGCAGAGCGACTGTAGTTTATCCAAACAACAGGATGTCAGCTGTTTCTATAGATGGCCAGACACAACAAAGAGCAGGTGAGCTTTTACAGGAATGATGGAGGTTCCCTTAACCCATCCCCATCAAAATGAATAATGGTGCTGGTTTTATTTGATAGACAAGCAAACCAAGTGATAGTTCTGATAGTAGTGAGACTAGTTGTTGTCAGAGGGATTCCAATATAATATCAAAACTGAGCTTGTCTATGAGTGTTCTGCAAAATCTTAGCACTTTCAAAAAAAAGCCTGTGCAGGCGATTGGATGAACCATCGGTTACATCTAACACAGGCTAACTTCAACCAATCAGACCAACTCGCTGAACCGAAGCCGAAGCCAGCTGGAAGAAGAGCAAAAACATTTTTTTGATCAACAAAAGCCTTCAATGCCGTTCTTTGCTCTTCTTTCAATGAAGACATACTCTCCGGTTCTGATAGAACTGATGCTATCACAGTATCTATGCTAACATCTTCAGGAGCTGCCATTGTTTGTTCCAGACAAGTTGTTTTCATGGACGCTTCTCGCTGTTGTTGGCATCCGCACGCACCACCTGGATGATTTTCAGCTTGACCGGCCAGTCAGCATCAGATATCCGACTCTGTGATGGTCAAATTTACACCCATGTGCCGCACAGTGGTCACATCATGCATGCAGTGACACAGACAGTGATGCCACAGCCATGCTCAGAGGTGCTGGTCACAACCACACACGCAGCATGCTGTCAGCGTTAAGAGGGGCAACAGACTTCAACAACAGGGTAAAAAGAAGAGAGACCGTCTTTAAGGAGCCAGAGCACCTAACCTAAGGTATGACTGCAATATTGCGGTTATTGTCACAGCCCTAACTATTCCCTATACAGCTTCATGAATTGTAGTATTATGCATTTTAGATGCTTTACATATAGCCATCGCTTCAACAGTCAATGAAGGACTTGCTTCACAGTGAAGTATATTCATTGACATGCTGTTTAAACAATAGTTAGGCTATATGGTATCAGGACATCTGAAGAACTTCCAGTTTTTTAACCAGATTTAGTCCAGTTTTAACCTAGATTTCCAGATATCGTTAGACCACCAAATGACAGAATCAAATCTCATTAGCTCATGAGCATTAGTGGCTTTAAGACATTAGGGAAGCACCAGAATCCTGTGACCTATAGAGACTGTAGAGTATAGGCAAACAATCCACTATCGATGTGATCATAGGATAATCCAGGATAATCAAGTATGTGTGATGCTGAGTTGCTGTGGGCTCAGAGGACTCAGGACAAAGCAGGTCAAACTGTTTGCATGCACCTCTGCCACACAGAGAGCAGAACATGAAGAACACTTAGTAGCCCATGTCTTGAGGCCTGACTGGCCAGCAGCTCTGACACATGATGGGCAGGTGTTACTAGCTGTACACTGACACATGTCACATAGTTTCACTCCGCACAACAAACAAGGCTATTCAGTTTGCATGTCCAATCCAGTCAGCCTCTCAGGGCTGAATATTCAGAGCACATACCTCAGAGGACTGAGTCCAACAATCAGCGGCCCCTCTGCAGCGCTCAGTCAGCTTCACAGCGGGCCGCAGGCCTGCCTATCACACGCAGCCTGCACTGCAAGATAAACACTCTGTAGAAGGCCACTGCAGTTTAACCCACATTTGATGAGGTCTGTTTAACTCTGCTGTTTTTTTCCATTAAAATCCTCACATTCCTGTTGTCCATATCTCAACAACGTGCATACCAAGTCTGCAAAAGCTGGAGATGAAGTGATACACATAACAGCCCTGAGCATATTCCAACAATTTCTAGTCTGACTATTTTCTCTCATATAAAGTTATTAAATGTTAAGTAAGTCAGTCTGAATACTACCAATTCACACATAAAGACATTCAGAGGAGGATGAATGACTCATCGTTTTCATCTACATCATTAACTGAAATTGAGCAAAACATGCTGCATGTGGTAAAGGTTTTAGTTTCTGGCAAATTTACTCATCTGTAGCTAATAAATGCTAATTATGTGAGTTGGCCAACAAAAGAAACTCTGGATAATTATCTGGATAATATCCTCTAAGAAAGCTAGTTTTAACCTCTCAAGAAAATGTCTATCATGTTGGTGTTTGAAAGTGAGCCACCTGAATGCATCATTTAAAGGAACAGGGAAGGTCAGGTTTAGTTTTTCAGTCCACAAAACACTGGTGGTTTCACAGAAAAACAGTGTTGAAGAATCTCCCAAACAATAAAAGTGAATGGTGACCAGTTTTCAAATGTGAAAAAACAACAGAATAAAAACATGAAATGCCTCCATACTGCTCATCTGCTGTAATCCAAGTCCCCAAAAGTCCTAGCATGCCAAGTTTACCAAAAAAAAAGAAGTTATTTATGTTTATTTATGTGTTTTGTATCTTATAAATTATTAATGATTAATCAGTTGTTAGTGTTTTCTGTTACTGGTTCAGGAAAACACACACTCAGTTTGAAGAGGTGATTATGATATCATTAAAAATAACTAATACCATGAGTAGGTTTTGCAACAAATACTTTCTACTTACTTAAGTATATTTCTAAAACTAGTACTTTTACTTGTAATGGAGTATTATTTTAGTAATGTATCAGTACTTGTACTTGAATACAGATTTTCAGTACTCTTTTCACCACTGCTGATAACTCAGCGCTTGGTTAAAACTCTAGAATCATCCATCACGCTGCTGTAAATCATGACCCAGGCAACATTCTGCCTGAAACCAAATTCTTCTCACTTGGAAGAAAAAAAAAAAATCACTTTCTCCAATCCACTTGGCCTGTGTCTCCGCTCTGCATAATTCATGGCCCTGGTACTAATACATTCATGTTTGGTGGCTTAGTGGAGCATTCTGAAGAGAGGCCGGCCCAGCCAGGCTGACTGTCGATCAGACCTGCTCTCCTGCTCTGCTGGGAGCCTCTCAGTTGCTAAGTGGCTGTTTTAACATCCACGACAAGCTGGAGAGCCGAGACGCACGGCAGCGCCATGTCAATATTCATGCAGCGCTGAGTGAGCTGACATTTACAATGTGACGAAACATAAAAGCACTGCGAAGTGATGCTCACACTCTGGGGCTGCACACACACGGATACACAGCAGAGTAAACACAGTGTCCTGCCCTCATTCCTAATCTCTCACAAACAGCAGTTTTTTTCCTGTTTCATGAAGTCAAAGCACAGTAATAGATACCTCCTTTACACAAAATCTCATTGGGTGCAGGACCACATCAGAGGTGTATGCAGGTCAGAGGTCAGGGCTCCTACATATCACAAAGGCACCAGTGAGGCCTCCTCTGGCACACCGTGAGCTTCTAGAATGGATTGGAAACAGCTTCTATGAAGTGAGGCGAGGACCCACCACTGGCTGTTTGCTACAATTTGGGGCCAATTTTTCATGTTTCTTAAATATCTCATTTATATGCTCGGCCCCACTCGCTCCAGCAGCCCTAATCTGTCACCATCAGCCAGGAGGCAGCAGGAGTTTCTCGGTTAGTCATCTCCTTCGTCCTGCTGGCCGGCCCTCCTCCTGTTAGACCTGATCCCCCCTGTTTTCCTCCCCGTCTCTGCCTCTCCTGACAGTTCTACTGGACAGCGAGGCATCACACCGGGGCGAGAGAGCATCTCATGCACAGCACCACAGAGGGAGGAAAGTCAACAGGATAGAGAAAGTGTGGGAGAGACTGCCAGAGGGAGTGAAGGAGGGAGATAAGAGCAGGGGCAGGGGAAGATAGAGAGGACATGAGCACGATTCTGTCTGCCTATCTAAAGCTAAAGTGTTTATTTTGACCGTATAAAAAGCTAAGGGAGAAACAACAACTCTGAGCAGAAGCAGCACCACAACGAAATGGAAGTCAGAATGGTGGAAATGTCAGTCAACACTTTGGTACAGACCAAAATGTGCACAACTGGACTGAAATCTGTCAAAAGCTGATATCCAGTGATCAGATTTATATTCCTGTCTTCTTAATCTTTGAGATGAATTCATCTAAATCTAAATTTGGCCAATTTAAGTCACTTTCAAACCCGTAGCTCAGGATATAAGGAAGAAAGGAACAAAATTTAAATATTAAAGCCATTAGGATACTATTATATTTACTAGGGTTGGGTACCTATCACATTTGAAAAAGTACCGACACCAGTACCTGGAATTCGGTGCTGGCACCCAATGGTACGTTCAAATGATCAGCTCATCATCAAGCCTCCACAGAAGCCTGATAATGACATGATCATTTGAATCAGGTGTGTTGGAGCAGGTAAACACCTAAAACATGCAGGGCAGGGGTACTTGAGGACCAGGGTTGAGAAACACTGGTCTAGTTGGTTAAGGACATGGGGACACATTATAGTCACTGTCAAAAGCAAGTGCAAACTATTGACAGAACAATGGGACTATCTGGCAAACAAACTAAACTTTAGGGCAATACTGAAATCATTATTTGCATGGGCATTGGTAGTGACACACTCTAAACTGAGTCATCGCAGGTCTATCAGTATCCTCCCTCCTCCTCCAGTGACTCAGACTCAGCACAGTTACCCTGCGGTAGCCAGCAGCTGCAGCCATCATGTTAGCTGGACGTGACAGCCTAAATCTACAAATCCAATCTCCAAATCACAGTTTCCTCTAGAGATAGCTAGCCTGGACCAGTCGTTACTCTACCGGGACTGTGGAGTGGAGTGCAGCCAATAAAAGCTTCCAAATAGACTTCCATTTCCATTATCTGCATATGCTCTTTTCTTTGCTGTGTAAACTAATGTTATTCCACAAGAATCTCAGCTAAGAAATTGCCAATTTACACAATTTGCAAAGTCCCAGTCTTGCTCCAATATCTTCTTCACTTGCTCCTGAATGTGCACCCAAAGCCCCAGACCTGCCATCACGTCTGCGCTCCACAGTCCTGACACACACACACACACACACACACACACACACACACACACACACACACACACACACACACACACACACAGCAGACACATTATTAACCAGGTTCTCACCAAGATCAGCCCACAAAATCAAATATGAATGTGTCATGTTCCTCTGTCATCTAGACCTCCACCATGCCTTTGGTGGATGTGTGCTGTCAGAGCCTGTTAGCAGCAGCATGCTGGGAAACACACTGACAAAATACACACTAATGTGATCAGATCACATCTGTGCCTGCTGACATATTTTGTATAAACTAACATGAGGGGGAAGTCAACAGAAACACCCTGACAACTGGAATACAAAGCGTCTAAAAAGACAGAGGACAGTGTGAGTCCTCTGTGGAAGCTGTCATCAGGCTGAACTCACTGTGTCCAACAGAGGTGCTCCAGATTCTCTCAGTTTGGTGAGTTTTGCCTGCACCACTTTTGATTTCATCACTTGTTCTCTGTGGAATACTAGTTGCTTCAATTTGCTGAGTACCAGCTGGTAAACTGAACGATAAAAAGAAGCAAAGTCCCAAATGAAACACAAAGCTTCCAGTAGTACGCTAGTAAAACAACACTGGATGTTGACTGTGTAGAGGAGCCAACCATCTGCAGGAAGAGTAGGTGGCTGCTTTTAGAAATTCCAGAAAAATGCTTAACATATGTAGCTAAAAGCCAAAGAGAAGATTTTTTTCTATCTCATATCCCTATGAGATAGAAAAATAAATTTACACATCTTGGACAAAAGAAGAAATTGAAAGAGATTCTGCCTCTCTGAATGTGTCTTTTCAGTGTCTGACTTTCCTAGACTTGAATAATTAAAAAATAAAAATAATAGATGCATTTCTCTAAGGTACTCCATTGAGTATTTAAAGGCATTCACACCCACAGTGAGGTTTAGGTCTTAAATGTACCTCAGACATGTACCAAACCATGTTACAGGGGTTGTGAGTACCTTGGTGCCTGTGATTTCAAATTAGGGGTGCAATGGATTGTAGTTGTCCCATGTCCTGTACAGATCACCCCCCCCACACACACACACACGATCTGAACCGTGAATCTTGTGATGTGTTGCCCCCCTATTTCAAATGCATTAACCCAACTCCTAAATGGACCTGATACCTGGGTACAAACACAGCTCCTGCAGTCATGTAACTGTATTTATTGGCAGCTCGAGCTTTCCAGATTTAATTCCTGCTGACATACTTGTCCTTTCGATGTAAATGACCTGCAGGCTACAGGTGCCTCTGAGACTGAAATTTAGTTCAAAAAGTTTGTCTTGTTTCCATGATGTTGTCCATCATCTCTGTGCCTATATGTGCACTGCTACATCTGAGTGCTAGAAAAAAGACTGTTTTGTTACTGTCACAGATACCTTGCAGAACACAGACAACTATTTCCAGCAGCTACAGTGGAGATTAGGGACAGAAAAATGTAAAAGAGAAAGTGAGGAGGAGGAGGAAGACAGGAACTCTTCCTGCAGTGTTGTTCAACTGCCTGTCAGACACTCGGAGCCCATGGTTACCATCAGGCTGCATATATGAATGCGTCTGTGTGTGTGTGTGTGTGTGTGTGTGTGTGTGTGTGTGTGTGTGTGTAATTGTGCTAAAAAGAGCGGGAGGGAGTGAGAGCGGGGCAGTGAAATGTTAATGAGGGCAGTGGGATGTGAACAAACAGCTTCCAGCCTGATGAATCCATTCAGACAAAGACAGAGACTCAGAGAGAGCGCTGCTGCAGGAGGAACCTCAGGGGTCAAACACTCAAATTTAAATATAAATGGACACGGATGACCCAGCAGCTTAGTGCTGTGTGTGTGTGTGTGTGTGTGTGTGTGTGTGTGTGTGTGTGTGTGTGTGTGCGTATCTCTGGCAGTAATTCTAGTACTCCTTACATGTGCTCATTCATCCCCAGATTCCATCACACTGGAAGAAAACCCCATGCCTGGTGGCTCTTTTCTAGGAAGAGTCCTTTGGCACAGAGTTTGACTGGAGTGAACCGAGGATGTGAGCAGCAGTGATTGCAACCCAAGACATCAGCTGCAGCTGCACAATCTCAAACTTTCATCAACGGAAATGAAAAAAAGAGGCCACGCATTACACGGTCAGTTAACCGGACATGTAAAAGTGTTGAGTCAGTTCATTACCTACTTACTCTGTTAAGATGGAGTTTCTGTAGTGTCTGGGCTTCTATCAGGCAGCCAGGGTTCCTGCAGGGTCAGTCATGTTCATTTTGTCCCATAGTGATGATGGGCACCTGTCTTTTATTCCATCACTTGAATGGGACTCCACTCCTTGGAGTACACAGCATGTAGTCAGTCACAACCTACATGATCAATATTATCGATACTAACTAGGGCTGGGTATCGTTTGAAATTTTTCGATACCAGTACCAACACCAGTACCCTTAAAACGATACCGATACCAATTGAGTACAATTGAGTACTGTTCCCAGATTTCCCAAAAATATGCTTACCGCATTTTATGCAGGCATTAATCCCCGGCGACACGGGCTCGTAGAAGAGCCATACTCTAGATCGTTTATCTCACCCGCCAACTATTGTTGTCCGTGGTGGACCAATCACACGGCGCATTGAATCGAAGAACGCTTGCGGTGATTGGCTGCGCGCAAAACAATACAAACAGTCTTTTTTTTTTTCTCTGGGAACAAAAGAATCGATTGCAGGTATCGTTTGACAGGCGCAGTTTCAATACTACTTGGTACTGGGTTGTTTCGGTCGGTACCTGAAAAGTATCGAGTACCGATACCCAGCCCTAATACTAACCGATATGAAACTGCACTATAGGAAGGATTTTCAGCTGTATCGCCCTGGCCTGCAAGGCGGCATCAGTACGGACTGCAGGAGAGAACTCAACAACTTTCACAAACTTCTTAAGCAGTGCCAGAAACATTCCGTCAGAGATCTTTGGACAAGGATTGTTGTCATGTGGTTAAAGGACAAGTGTGTAAGATACAGTGGAATCTAGTGGTGACCTTGCAGATTGCAAACACCTTGTATCACTCTCCAATTTCAAGCATGTAGGAAAAATTATGGTGGCTGTGAAACTCAAGTAAGATGCAAAAGGCCCTTTTCAGAGGCAGTATGGTTTGTCTGTTCTGGGCCACTGTAGAAATGAGGCAGTACAACATGGGGGCCACCATGAAAGAGGAGCCACTCCCTCTGTTGATATAAATGGCTCATTCTAAAGTAACACAAACACTATGAATCTTATTTCCAGGTGATTAACACTAATGAAAACATACTTATGAATATTTTATTCCATTTCTGCCATAGTCTGCAAATAGATCTGTGTAAATCTTACACAATGGAACCTAAAAAAAATCATATGACTGTCCTGCAGATGTGGCTAAAAGTGAATGGTTGCATGTAATGCTATTAATAAATCTCTGTGAACTCAGGCTGTCAAAAGTATTAATAAGCCTTCTTCAATACTTTCTCAATACCACATTTAAAACAAGACAATATCTGTTAATCATGGTATTGAAAGTACAGTCAATTTAATATATATTATAATATAAATGTTCATTTAAGACGTTTCAATCTTAAAATGTCCTGCCTGAAAGCCTGAAGTAAAGTATTGCGATACTAACCTTGATATTGAAATAGAAGTTTTGGTATCATAACAACACCAGTGTTCAGTGACTTTTCTGTACCAGCACTGTGTGCAGGTTCTTAATTAAAAAAAGAAAACAATTACCTCATTTTGCACTTTTAATGTTTTTTAATACTAGTATTGTATTGACGATTAAAATTCTGGTATTATGACAAATAAACTGTGAGCAATAGTGCTCTCTGTGGATACAGCAAGTTTGCTATTGAATATTATATTCCATTCCTGCCACATTATGCCAATAACCCCCCATAAATCTTATACACTGGATCTTTAAAGGTCACAGTCTCCTACTAAATATGTTTAATAAGTACAGTATATTTTGAAGGAAACGTATCCGTTGCTAGGATCATGTTTACGAGCAACATTTCCAATCCAGGAAGCAAAGTCATGGAGAGGAAGTCAAAGAGGATTATTGGATGTGCAGAGCAGAGTCCTCTGACACCAGAGACCGAGGTTCTATTCTCCTTCCTACTTGCTTTTAGATTTACTTATAAAAACTGGGAGAAGTTGCGTCACATTGAGACTGCTGGAGGTGATGTAGCCAAGGTGCAAAACTCCACTGGACACTAAGCCGGGTGTCAGGGCTGGTTTATGCTAGGAAAAATATGACCACGTTGGAAGGCTAAGTGTTTACAGACCACACTCAAAGATGGTCTGAAAAGCTGGCGGCTCTTTTCTCTGCTCTGCTATTTACTGGATAGAGTCAGGCTACTAATATACTTTGAGTAGGGACAGGAAAAGATGGTGGTTTTGGTTGGATATTTAAAAAGTCACCATGTCCTGTCATTGACTTTTTCAATATTTAACCAAGATCACCATCCTTCCTAAGTGCTTTGGGCTGTTGTTGACAGGAGCAGAACATGACTAAATGAAAAACATTGATTTTACAGTGGCAATGAATTGTTTGTTACATTCAATAGTTTCATATTAAGTTGGTGAAAACACTGACTTAATAGGAACACAGATGAAAATGAATTAGGGCCGTAACCTGAAACCTGTGTGTTAAAGACTGGACTACATCAATACATGGACCACTAGATCGACTAAATATACCATGAGCTGATCAATGCCCCATTCTAAAGTTACTGATCTGTGATTGGTTGACTGAAGCGTTGCTGCTAAATCTGCACCTCTCTCTTAAAAGGTCAGCGTAAGACTCTTGTCTTGACCTTTGATTAAAAAAAATTTGGGCCGTAGCATGTGGGCAACAAGGAAATCTGTGTATGCAAGTACAGCTAGCACAAGCAAGAACACACAAGACGAAGACACAGAAATTAGATGCTTTTTCCAGCTACAACTTTGCCACAACTCAGCGAGGACTAAGGTAATCACGATATCTGTATTAGGGATGCAGCGATTAACCAATTTTACTATTAACCGTGCTTTAAAACGTTACAGTTATTTAATCCCAAAGGCTCCGCTACACCGAGTGTTTCTGTTCTCACTTGCAAAAAAACGGACATTATGCTGGTACATTATTTTCGGCGCAACCTGCATGGCACGAAAACAAAGTTACACCAGCAGTGCACCTGCTTTAAGTGCCGTGCGTATCAAGAGACATGGAGGCTATGCTACAGAAGCTTAGCAATGGCAGAAGTCGGCAGTGTGGGAGCATTTCGGATACACCAAGAATGACCAGGGAGTCTTTCAAGACGGTGGATCACCTGTCTGCAAAACCTGCCGAAAAAAAGTTGCAGCTAAAGAGTCAAACACATCTAACTTGATGCAGCACTTGCGGGATCACCACCCAGCTTTACACGCCAAAGTAAAGGTAACGCATAATAACTGAGTTAAATTACATTAGTGGGAAGTTACTTAATGAAACATTGAGTTGGTAGGGAGTTAAATATAAACGTGTCACTTACAATCAGTGGCGCAGCGGTGAGAGTTGAACTTTCAGTTCAATGTAAACAAACACCAGACTTCCAGCACTATACCATGGGATCTAATTAACTGCATTTCAGTTATTATTAACACAACATAAGAGATGTTTTCAATTTATTTCTATTGTTTTTACTACAATTTGTGAAGAGTTTGAGTGTCTTTGAGTGTCTATGATAAAGCACTATATAAATGTAATCCATTATTATTATTATTATTATTATTATTATTATTATTATTATAAAACTTCAAACAAAAAACAATTATAGACAGGATTTAATCAGGCCACATGTAAAATTAGATTAATTATTGAAAATAGATGAATAAAAATGAATTAAAAAATAGGCATGGATGACAGTTGATGACAATAACACTTAAGTTTATTACCCACATGAGTAACATTTTCCCCTGGGGGATCAATAAAGTTAATCTTAGTCTTGTATTAATAATAGTGCTGTCAAAAATATCGCGTTATTAACGCGTTAACGCAAATCAATTTTAACGGCGTCATTTTTTTTATCGCGAGATTAACGCTCATTGTGACCAAGTGAACTTGTAGTTTTTATAAGCTGTGGCCACGACGACGACTCCGCAGCCGCCACATTAATGTGTGTGCATTTCACAACACATCATGTAGTGAATGGCTGCTCCACCCTAAGGCTGGTAGGTAGTGTATTATCAAGGTATCAATTATTTTAGGCCGAAAGTGTAATTTCAGCACTATCAAT
>JAJHUR010108465.1:3055-23989 GCA_027495735.1 Lutjanus campechanus | reverse complement strand
GAAATACAGTGATTTTGTTTTAGCATTCTTGCTGTCTAAGGTCATTAAGTTGCTAATTAGCTAAGCGCTTTCCTTCTCTTTAAGTAACACAAACATGTTGAACAAGCTTCTTGATGCAGTCATGTACAATAATCTCATTACTTTCTGCTGAGTGCTTTTAGAAAGAATGAATCTTAACATGTTCAGAGCATCTAAATTATTCAAATTTCTGTGTGTGTGTGTGTAAGTGTGTATATATGTCTGCGTGCATAAGTGTGCTGGGTTTGTGTGGGTGTTTGCGGGATGCCTTGAGGGTACACATATGTCTCAACTAAGTCACTCCACCACTTTATGATACAGTGCACTATATACTAATAATACAGTATATTGCTGATAGAAAAAATTCCATGACTATTACTTTTTCATTATCTTTCTTAGGCTTTTCTCTACTCTAAACAATTTCACTTAAGGTTGCTACTAAGTTATTTTCACTATCACTTAATCTGCCAATTATTTTCACAAATAATTAATAAATTGTTTTGCCTATAAAATGTTAATTGTGAAAAATGCACATCACAGTTACCCATAACCGAAAGTGACACCTTCAAACTGCTTTTTTTGTCCAACCAACAGTCTCAGACCCAAAGACTCTTCCTTTACGATCATCTATAATCTACTATCGTCAATAAATGTTGCCTGTTGTCTCAAAGTTTCAGAGCAATAGGGACACAGAGTGTCCCCTTAAGTGTAGTAAGCACTCACTCTCCTGCCTGGTGCATGGTGCAAGGGGAGAGAGAGAGAGAGAGAGAGACAATGTGCTGCTGCCAGGAGAGCACTGACTGAGATAACAGTATTCATGGGAATAAATTACAAAATAATAGATTTGTGTATATTATAGAGATGTAAGCAATCTGATCCAATATTGGAACATATTGGCATGAGGCATTCATCAGGTATGGGACTTGCATCACCAATTGTGTGTTCCATCTGAATTCCACAATGTCCACATGTTTCAAGTGTTATCTCTATATTCACACCAAGCAGTGTGAATATGAAGTATAATAGCACTTTTCACATTTACTTATCAGTGGCATGTAACAGAAGGAGAATGCGTTTTCAACAACAGCAGGATTGAAGAATGTACCAGCCAGCTAACTCATGGTTTAACAATAAGCCAGCACAAAAATTACCAAGCCACAGACACAGACCTTTTCACCACTTAACTTAAGTTCAGTTTCAGCCTCCTGAAATGGATGAGTTAGGGGAGGTCCCTCTGTTGTGCATACTGGTTCACTGTCACTGTTACTGGGACACCTAATGGAACCAATCCTTAATCATTGTATTTTTCCTGCTCTGACAAGTCAAAATGACTGCTGTGCAACTAGTCCATTCTACCACTACTACTACTACTACTCATCATCAAGAAAAACAAAAAAATTAAATAATAAAATAAAGAGCGCTGGTAGTATCTATATCTGCAGATATCCAAATTCACGTCAGAAATGAAAAAAAAGGATCAGTGCATCTCTAGTATACTATATTTCATTTTCCCCCAATGATTTAAATTAACGATTAGATTTGTCGCTAGTTGCTTCATTATCATAGTTAATATTTTGACAATTAAAGAAGAGACTAGCTAAGCAGTGGACCAAACCACTACAAGGCATTTGAGGTGGGGAAGCCACTATTCAAAATTTGTCTATAATTAGCCCAGGTGCTTTGTCAGAATACTAGGGTTGGGTATTGTGTTTTTTCCGATGCTAAAATAATTTAAAATGGTACAACTGCCTAAACAGTGCCTGAACCAGTTCTTTTTTAAAAAGGAAAAATTACAGTCAATGACATGAAAAACAGAATTTTTCATTGGTAAGACAAATGTGAATTTGAAATTAAACAATATGTTAACTGTTAACAGTTTAAAGTATATCTATAAATAGAAATAAATACTAAATACATAACAAATACATTAACAAATTCATATGATAAATAAAACCTAACCCAACTACATAACAGTTCCAGTACTAATAACAAAATACAGTACAAAATAAATAAGGCCGTCATCATCATCATCAGTGGTCTCCCTAGTCGGATATAAATGGCGAGTCATTATGACACGTTTCATACCTATGCTCCCCATCTCCAGGACCTCTCTGCTCATAAATGCGTCCCGTGCATTATATTTTTTCCTAGGATGACAAAGTCATCTTGCACAGATCCTGACTTTGCTATCCTGGGAAAATAAATCGCACCCAGTGTGTTGCTACATGCTTCTCACAGTTGTTTGCTGGACATCCTGACCACTGTTGCAATCATTTAGCATGAAATACAGATGCAATTTAGACCATTTAGCTTAGCAGTTTAACCATGTTTATCATGGCTATCTAGTGTAAGGCTACCTGCTGCCACAGTCATGTAGAGTGAATGTTGATGTAATGTTAACTAAGCCCATTTGGTGATGTGTCTGTAATATCTGCACCACATGGCAACTATTTCAATAGACAGCCCAGGAGTGTGGCACTGAAATGAGGCACCATAATCTGTGATTAGGTCTGGTAGGTACTGGTTGTGTGGGAACTGGTGCTGTTGGCAACAGATTTCGGTCCCCAACCCTACACAATACTGAATCTCACAAATACTGACCAGACACCAACAGTGCTTATATCTAAAATTTTTAATGAAAATTATTTTTTATGACAATTCAGTAGTCCCTAGATATTGGTAGGGACATGTCCATATCCACCCCTACCCAATTCTACATCCTTGTTTCAGTGCCTCTTACTTGTAACTCCTATATCTCTTCTGTTTTACAGAAGATGGACAGACAGACATTATTGTTGTTCAAGGACCATGAACTGCTGAGATACAAAAGGCGTGGGTCATATCCTCACCAAAGAGCTTTTCAACAAACATGTCTCAAGCTTGCTGATTAAACAGTCCATCAAAGCCAAAACTCCATGTTAAACAGCCTTTTTCTCTTTTCTTGGCAGGGGCAACATCTTTGTTGCTAAGCACCCGTTCCTGCATTGTATTTGCATTGCACATCAGATAGATCACTTCTTGATCAAGTAGTGGGCCCAGTTCCAGTACTGTGATGTCCTCTCTCTTTATAAGTATATGAACTCTGATTTTCTGTATCTGGTGTCAACATTGTCATAGATTAGCCATCGGCAGAATAGGGTGGGAGATATGACCAAATCTTATATCGTGGTTCAATGAATTTATATTTGAAATAGCAGTGTTTTCTGTTTTGTTCAGTGTTTGATTTTCTATATCCAAACCACGCCCACATGAAAAAAGTCGCACCACTTTTAGTAGCCTCACAAGTTCTTCTCCCTCATCTTGCCTCCTGCTCTGTATTTACAATTTAACTCTCCTCCTCCGTGTTTTTTTGTCAGTCTCCCTCCACAGTGGTTGGCAAACCAGCTTAGAGGTGAATTTCCACCACCAACTGTCACTCTAACGTCTCGTGACAACATGGTAAGCAGTCCTGCTGCCCAAATCATGTTACCATGCAAGGCAGCAAGATTTGCAAGATCATAAGAGATCAGGAGATCACGCAAGAATCTAGCCCTGATTTCCTACATTGCCTGCCCCTAATGTACAGCAGAGACACTAAAGCAGAGGTTGTCCATTTTTTTTCTCAGCAAAGGACCCCTTACAAGATAGAAAATATACTGGGGACATCCACATGTAATGTCCCTGGAATAATTTGATTTAGCCTATTTTTTACACTTCTGCTTATTAATGTAAACGAACAAAACAAGAGAAAAGCATTTAAAAGATACTAGACGTCTTAAAATATTTGCACCATTTTAACACAAAATACCCATAACATACAAGAGTGTGTTTCACCCTCAGTTCATACAGATACATATAGTGCTATTTTAAATAATACACAAAACAGAAATATTTAAAATAATATACAATAAAAAATTTAATGTAATCTATGAACTATTTTAGATTTAAAAATTAAAAATTGTTCAATTACTAAGCCTAGGGATGATAATAATTAATCAATGATCAATTAATCGGTCCTTAAGAATTTGATCAATCACGTAAAATTGAATCGATCTATTATCAAATAAAGACCTGAAATATAAGATTATTTTTATGAGCGTGCTCCACACGTTATCTGATATTCAATTAATAATTAATCAATTATATTATATAGGCCTTTATATGTTTCATGAAATGCTAACATTTCGCAACCCTAATTAAGCCTTTTGTAAAAATTGGAATAGGTAGATAAATTAATAAACAAAAATGTGCAAACTTTTAACAGACCCCCTGGCAGAGTGCAAATGAACCCCTGAGAACAACTGTAAGGGATAGCATCTGTGGTGGAAATGGTACTGCCAAATTTCTACCAGTGGACACATTTCCTCCACTGCACAATGTATACCATCATATGGCCCAACCCAAAGTTAGAATCGTAGTGTTACATCATATCTACATATGGACAAATATAAAATCATGTGGATTTTTAATTCAACATGCAGTAGTGCCTTTTCCTTAGTTCAATATACAAGCTAAAACGATCCCTGGAGCTCCCTTAAGCTAATCAAAGCACACTCACACAGACACAGAAGCAAACGCACACGTTTTCCAGAGCCAGTGCTATATAAGCCCCCTGTCTGTGTGTATCTGTATGGATGGGCTCCAGGCTGTGACCAGCAGACCCAGAGTTGGACAGCCTGGCATCCCCTGAGGTGCCCCTGTTTCCCTCCTATTCATTCTTCCATCACAAGCAAAGCCCCAAGTGCTGCAGGATTTTACACTAATACATGCTCATTGATTTATAATTCACAGTGAGCATGCCGGCATCCAAGGCTGGGAATTACACATGTTGACAATAGCAGTGGCGCTTGTATACTTGGAAGTAAAGGTCAATGTTTAAATTTGGAGGTTTAATTCCCGGCTCATCAGACAGGAGAGGGAAACAGAGTCCCTGCTACATCGAATGTGGCAAGCAAGCTAAATTTGCACTGCGCGTGTTGAAATTTTTTGAGGACATGTGCCTTTACAGTAATCTCCGTCACGCCTTGCCCACATTATAAGGATGATATGGGAAGAGCTCATTTTTGTGTTACTGCCATCCACAATTTTGTTCAAAAAGGCATGTGATGTCATTTTATTTCATAGGCTGTATGTTCGGACATGGAACATACAGACCCAATTGTGATCCAGATGGCCATTTAGTGGAGACCTTTATGCAGTGTCACTTATAGTTCTGTGAGTGGACACGTATATTTTCAAAGCAAAAAAGTGGAATGGCTCAACTCACCGCAGCAGTATTAGGCATTCCATTGTGGAAGTTTTTTAATACTGTTAAACATCTGTCTTTTTTAACTCCATGTCACAACTTAGAACATTAAGTCTACAGTATAGTTTACCCACCCGAATCTAATATCTATTTTACATTATTGTTTAGACATAATGACAATTCTCAGAGCTTAGACCTTGTACAATCTGTAAATACATACACAAATTGTGTGGTGACATACAGACTCGCTTTCTCAATGTCAATAGCATAAACAAATATCAGAGTGAAGACAGGTCTTCAATCCGATGAATCACTATGTAAATAAAGCCCATAGTGGGCAGGCAGTGTTTTCTTGGAAAATGTCATACAGTAATAACAAATTACAAATATAAGTGAGAATAAATATACAGGTTGTCTCTCGTTTTACAACAATTGCATGGCTGTTGAGTCATAGTACTAAGGCTAGATTCACAACCAGGTCATGAAAAACACTATAAATACCTGATACCCACCTGATTTGTCAAAAATGAAATAAAAATTCTTGACAGTGTAATAAAATATTAAACTAGCAATTACTACAGAAGGTAATATGGTGACATTAAGTGGCGGGGTAGTAAAAACCTAAACTTATCTAAAGCACACCAGATGATCACATTATTAGTCAGTATTATTATCATATCAGTTTAAACCTTGCTCCAAACAAATATTTGTGTGAAAATTAAAAAAATAAAGATAATGTAACAATCTTTACGGGCCTTATTTGTTTAGAACCGATTTATGGAGACTTTAATATGTTTTGACATGTCCTGAAATTTTATCAGGACATGTCAGAATGTCAAAGAGCAGTTATGTATGCTGATGATATGACATTATATTTACCAGCAGTATCAAGTGGTGCATTGTCTAGTGCTTTGGATATGGAATTACTATGAGTTGCATTGTGGGCATGGAGTAACAAGTTAGTTCTTAATCATACAAAAACAAGTGCCTAATTAACAGGTAGAGGAAACCAAACTCCTTGGAGCAAAATAAAACACCTAATTGAAGTGGTCAAAGCAGATTGAAAAAGCTGTTACAGTTATGGGTTTGGCAGCTAATACGAGATGTGCTAGATTTCTACCTTAAGAATGCATAGCTTACATTGTTCAAATATTAGTTCTTACTCATCTGGATTACTGTCCAGTAGTGTTGTCAAGTGCGTCAAATAAAGACTTGGGGAAACAAAGGTCAGCTACAATTAGAGCTGCATGACTTGCTCTGAACTATAACAGAAGAGCAAAAATCACCCAAATGCACATAAACTTAGGCTGGCATTGGTGAAGGACAGGGTGTTTTTTTAACTCTGCTCTGTTTGATAAGAAATATTTTATTACTTAAAATCTATTATCATGTAGTAGTATAGGCTAACTTAAATGCATCAAGAAGTTGTTTTTCAACTCTTGTCTCAAAAACTAATGCAAGGCACCGCAATCTTATGTACAGGGAAATTAAATGGTATCAGAAATTAAACATTTGACAAGTAAAACCATTTTTAAAAATAAATTTAAAGACATATTCAATGGCAGAGAGCATCAGCTCCTCTTCAAAATGGGACATTTTGCTACATAATAGCTTACTAATGACCACTGATGAGGCGCTTTGGTTATTTTACTTCACTTTGTCTCATTTTGCCTTGGATATTTAATTGCTTAAGGCATATAATGATTTTCTGTTTACAAGTATGGGACCCTGGAATAGTAGTTGCTACCTTAGTAGTGGCTAATGGGGATCTAAATAAATAAAAATTTAACTGAGAAAAAGATTTGTTTTTTTGTTTTTTTATTTATTAGGCCGGTTTTTCATAATAATTGTTCTTAAAATGCTGCTGTAATGTATGTGAAATATGTGCTAATAATATAGTTAAGAGTACAGTACAAGATAGTGTGATATAAACCATTACCATCCATGCTTCAGCATATACCATGATGTAAATTTTAGGCCATACTGCCTAAGCCTACCATCTACTCAATAGCTATGCATAAACCAGCCATCTCACAGTCTCTCACACTCATGCACACAATAGCCCACATTTGCTCCAGACAAACAACTGAATCATCAGACAACATCCCTCTGTAACCAAAAGGCGAACAAGAGCAAGATCGCAGCAGGCAGAAGATTATGCGCTGCCGTCAGAACCTCCATCGCCTCCCTGAAAGACTCCAAAATGTCTAGAGCTTCCACTTGACAGTCAAACCTCTGGTAACACACTGAGCAGGCTGGGAAGAGGAAAGGAGAGAGCTGGAGCGATAAAGAGAGCGGCAGAGAAGCTGGGAGAGGAGAAAAGAGTTCTTATCTGCTCACTGTGTTCCCCAGCCCAGGAGCAACGGCATGACAAAGGTTCTAATGAGTCTCTCGCCCAACTGACAGCTATCTGAGATTATACGACTATAAGAAAGAAGCATGCAATAAATTAAAAGGGCAACACTGAATCACAGCCCCTCCTCCCAATTTATTGGCAGTTTATGCAAAAGCCTGAAATAGAGCAGGAGGTGACTGCAGTATATGCAAGTTCAGGAGCAATGCCGTTATGAAATTGGGTTGGTTGCACTTACTGGATAGCAGCCAACTGTCACTATCTTAATAGAACGGTGCAGGTATAATAGGAACTTTTTGTGCCCGTGCAGGAATTAATCTAGTGTCATCTCGCCTTTTTTTTTCTACACCAATAGAAAAGTGAAGATTGACATTTAGGCCCTGAATTTCAATAAGAGGCAGAGCACCAATTACAGTAATGATTAACTACTGTATATACTATTAGACCCATTATCGCCTTTTTGAATTCTGCCTATTTCCTGTCTTGCTCTTTCATCGCGTTTCCCTCTTTCTGTGCTTGGAAAACATACTGCTTTCAAAGCTCTTACCCCACCAGGAGATGAAAAGTCTTCCACAAGACCCAGCACAACACTGAACCTTCAACACCTGTGGTGACGAGTCACTCCATTCTCCCCAAAACAACAAGTCTTCTGTTCTTAGTGGGATTGTAAGATGTCTAGGTGTTCCTACTCTTCCCTGCAGACTCGTTAAAGCATGAACAACTAACAAACATCCAAGCTGTACTTTAGCCTATACGAGGTGTAAGCCCAAAGGAGGCCAGGTTCAGCGACCTGCGCTAACAAGTGCAGGACCAGTGTCCTGCTGAGAGCCTTTCATAGTCTAGCAGAAGCGGGGTTATGGGAGCTTGTCCAATGTAAGAGACACAAGTGCTGTTGGAGTCCATAGTCCCCTCAGAGGACGAGGAAGTATCCATGTACTGACATTTTCACTATTGTTGAAATGAAAAGACTACGCTCTGACACATCCAGATCTACCTGTGAAGCGTTAGTCGGGATACAGTAGTGTGTGTAATGACCTATCCTTTCTGGGCACCAGCAAGGCTGCTCACAGCTCAAGGATATAACTGCTGTCTGTCTAATACCATTTGAAAGATCTTTTATACTGAGAGAAAAAAAATATCTAAAAGCAACACAAGTCAAATGATTTGTCCAATGCATGCACATATTTATGCTTTAGCATGAATCTTGGATTAACTGAATTTTACATGATTTAGAAAAGTGCACATGCTGAATAAATCATTTCTCTGACCTTGGTATTCAGCCCTTGGTCTGCTCTGCTAATACCCATCATTTAATGCGACTATAGATAAAGCTCAACAAAACAATGCACATAACGAAGGGCTGAATATGTAAATAGCCCCTCACCTTGATTCACAGCATTTCTGTTATCATCTGAGGAGCAAAGCGGTCGATACTCCAAAAACCCTGCTTCACAACTGAAAACTGAGGGTGCAGGGAAGGGATGAAGGTGGCAAAGTCACTATAAGGACACCCTAAAGTGGCTGATGGAGGCAAAACACATAATGGATGGCTCCATCATCGGCTTTGCTAAAAAAGAACCAATATCAATCGTTTCTTGCTATTAGGCTATAGGCAGGTTATTCTACGGTGTGAATATTTAATGATCCTTAATTAGTTTTAAAAAACAGGACTGGCCAGTAATGGCCCATAAGTGGCTTGACTGTTGTGTTTGCATGTTTGCGGCTTCAACAAATTATTAGTTAATTGATGAATACTGACTGAATTACAGACAAACGCAAAGGACACAATGTCCCTTTCCATACGGCAAAGGGGCTTTGTAAATCATCAAGGTCAAAGATGTTACAGTACATGTCACATATGTACTACGCTGCACTACGCTGTTTAGACAAGAGACTACAAGTAAATGGGATGTCAGCATATTTACATATACTAGTGGTAATAAGCTAAGGAGGCAAAATCAAGCACTGGTATAACTATATCACCTCTCACAATAGGGGATTTGTTTCATTAAAGGCCTAAACCTTTTTCAGTAAATACCTTCTCTTTGCAAACTTACCTACATGTATTTTTTGTAGTTAAACATCTCTGTTATGTGTAATGCTGGACTATTAAAGATTTTGCATGTGAAAATCAAATGCTTTCAAATTACTTAGTTTTTTTTTCCAGGTGTCATTTAGTGACTCGGGTAACTCAAAGAAATGTCTCTGATTCTTTCTATACGGAGAATTTCATAACTACAAGTGACGGAAGAGCAGACTGCCTGTGAATCATGTCCTTTTTAAGTCCCTTTTAATTACTTTGCAGGTTGCATGCCCTAACCTCACTGAAAGTAAAACTTCTGCATTCTAAATCATAATAAAAGTGTGCAAGTATTATACAAAATGTACTTAAAGTAGTAATTGTGCAGGAAAATCATCCCTGTTAGTGTTTTAGTATTATAGCTGATGCTTTTGGGTTAATATTACTGCTGCATTAATTGTGTGTGTTGCATTTTACTGCTGTAGATGCTTAAGGAGGAGCCCATTTTAACTATTGTATATGCTTTTGGGTAGTTTAATTCACAGTTTTGCAAAATATTCTATAAGATCATCATATTACATATTATACACATATACATATAAGGTTACTATTTAAATATTGAGACATTATGTATAAGCCATATCGCCCAGCCAAGGTTTAGGGGAGGACTTGTGTAAAGAGATGTACTATGGGAAGCTAAAGTTCAGACCAAGGTTAAAATATAAGATCTCTGAGGACTGAAGCTGCAGACACTGCTTCAGGACATCTGATCTTTGTTTTTTTCCAGGGGACTAGCCCAAAAGACCTCTTTTTTCTATTTTCCTCCTGTTCTATCTCAACTGCCACATGGTGCAACATCCTCTGCCCCCTATTCTTAGTCAGCTACCTCACCCCTGACCCTTACTAATGCTCCTTGTCGACACACGCGGAAGGGACTTTTCCGAAGGTGGCACGACACTTATTGCCCTCGGCAGCCTGCCCAGGAAGGTCACACAGCAAAGTGACACAGACAGCAAGGTCACTGTCAATGGAAGCCGTTCGTAGATCACTCCTCATGCACCAGACAGCTACTTCCTGGTTACTGTCTCCCAGAAGGGCTACACTGCCACCAGCAGTCATTTAGCACATCACATCTTCAACAGACACCAGACAGAAATCCTTTCTTTTCTTTATCTCTTGTGCCAAGCATTTCTCTTCTGTATATAAAAGAAACTGTTTTATTTTGGCCTGTTACTTTTAGTGATGCTGTTAGCTAACTGCTCCAAATGTAAGTGCAAATTTTAGAAGAGCTACACAGTGAAACGAACATATTGTCAACTATAGAGCCTGAGTGAAATGGGATTTTTCATATCATTGCCACCTTTAGAGGGGAAAATTTCACAGATTACTGATATGTGGTGGCCAATGTATTCGACTTTTTGAGCTGGAATAAAAAGACATTTTTCTATGTTGTGGGTTGTCTATCGATTTTGCACCAATACTTAAAAAGGTGCTTTCTTAAATAAATAACTTTATTCATGAATATTATCTATCTTATTCAACATGTAAAATATTTTAACATATACAAAAACTGACCAATTGTGGAAAAGAACACAGAAAACAAAGAATAAATAAATAGAATAAATAAATCAAATAACTAAATAAACATCAGCCCTGTTCAGTATCAGTTAAGTGCTGAATATTTTAATTAAGACTGGGCAACACAGATGAAAAATCTATCACAATAGTCAAGTTTCATATTGGTTGCTGTCAATAATTATTGATCACATAGGTGACTGAAAACAAGTTGTGCGCGCCAAAGGTTGGAAGCAGATAGGGTGATAACATAAGTTTGTTGCATTAGCATTGGCCAATATAGACAAAATCAAATATCACTAAATTATTATATATAATTATCAATATAGTGGCAATAATGGAGCAATTACATATTGGTGCTTTCAAAAAATCTTAACATAATGAGTTTTTGGACAAATAATCATCAATAATGTAGATATCATGACTAAGTGCATAATGGCATGTAATAGCACAGCTAGTACACTGGTAGTTCAAAAGAATTAACTCACTTTACTGTAATGCAACCTTTAAAAGGGCAGGTTGTACAACAACAAGCTCTCAGCATTTACATGTGCCAGGGCGCTAAATCACCCCGAACATTATTTTCTGCATTATACAATATGTTCGATAAAATAGGTTTTCATATCAGCGCATATTTGGTAAATATATATTCTGATACCAATGTATTTGTGATAAGCCCATATCAGGCCAGTATCGGGCCTGAGATGGGCCTATCACTTGAGTCTGACTAATATATCAGTCAGGATCTGGTCAAATATTCACTTAAGGATATTGTGATCAATGTGCTGCAATGCTTTTGTGCATGTCACTTTTATAAGATTACGGTACAGTAACCAGAGGTCTTCCCCAAGAAGGAGCTGCCACTTTTTAGAACACTAATAAATGAGCTTCATTTATAATAATCTTTTTTTCTGAGATGCATACTCTATTAAAACAGAATTCCTTTCCCTCTTCTTTTAGCAGCAGCCGACCATGATGAGTAAGCATATTCCATAAATGACCCAGCTGTTCAAGCATATTGTGTTTCGCCTCATCAGGGATTCAAAGGGGCTGACAACAGATCAGCCGAGTTCGTTCACAGCTTGGTCTCCAGCTGACCAGACCTCCATTTAAAATAAGGTCTTTTGTTTGTCTCAGACAGCTGGTGATGTACGGATATGCTACAGATGTGTGGGTGATGATAGCTAGCCTGAATATGTTAATGTGTTTCTAAGTGACAGCAACAATTAAACACACATTAGCATGTAAATTGAAAGTATGTGGTGAAGCCACACAGCTGGGTGATATTAATGTTAAAAAAAAACTAAAAAAACACTCCTGATAACATACCAAGACACTAGTGAAAAATTTTAATTTTAATGTGTTACGGAAAAACAGGTTTAATTTAAATAAATAAACTGAACAAAGAAGAAAAAGTCTTTGTGTGCATTCATGGGACTCTCTCATTGACCAAGTCAGAATATGATATTTACAAAGTACATATTCCCTCCTGTATCCAAAGGTCATAGAGGAAAAAAAACTTAAATTTGAAACCCAGTGTTTCAGTCTGTGATCATTGATTTTTCTTCCATGTCCTTAATGGACAGGCTAAAAATATGCTGTGCTGCTTCTGGGTACAGGCCTTGTTTTTGACAGAGCTCTCTGTACATCTGCCCTCTAACAATAAAGTTAGAATTCAACATGTTTTTTCAAGGAATGCGATCAAACTATTTTTATGATATACGATTGTTTCATGTTATACAAGCTATTTCCAAGTAAATCATTTTCTTATATATTGTGGAGTAACGCTGCACAATTAATCGAAATATGATCAAAATCTCAATATGGCCAAGTTGAATATCCAAACTGCAGAAACTAATATTTTCATAAAGGAAAACAGCTACAAAGCAGTGACAAAACAGCATTATAATGTGCTGTAGAGATGCCCTGGCCTACAAATCTTGTTCTCCAGATGCAAGAAAAGATGAAAATGAACATTTTGGTACAAAACGGATCATTCACGCTAATCCTGAATGGCAATATCTGTCAAAATAATCGCAATACAGCTTATTCTGGGGCACTAACTAAACCTGAAAGATCTTTATACAGCTGTGCAAAGATGCTTGCATTGCAGCTGATCTTTGAACCCTGGAACAAATTCAATTTAATTTCAATCTCAGTTCCATTTTTCACAGCTTAAAATGCATATCAAGTATCAAATATATTGGATTTCTGCCATTTTGTGTGCAGATATGAGACAGTTTTTTCTTTCAATAGATGGGTAATTTGTAACGTCATGAAAATGTCTGCACACATCATGGCTGTCTCAGTATCCTGCATCCATTTGAAGCAATGTTGTGCGCATCCTCAGTAACCAATGTGATGCATATGCAAACTCATGGTTAAACAACAAGTATATCTCCAGCCCTAGGAGAGGGAAGCTGAGGCTGCCCCCACAAACTTTATCTTTCTGAAAAATTCTAATAAAGTTATCTGTGCTGTTTCATTTCTAGGGCTGCAACTAACAATTATTTCAACTGTTGTTTAATCTGTCCACTAATCGATTAGTTTTAGTTTTATTAGTCAGTTGTTTGGTCTATTAAATGTCAGAAAATGGTGAAAAATGTTGAAATGACATCTTCACGTCTTGTTTTGCCCACAACCAAAAGATATTCAATTTATTGTCGTAAATGAGCAAAGAGGCAAGAAAATATTTTTATTTTAATATTTTAAATATTTTTAGTTGGAATCAGGAAAATTTGGACTTTCATATTTTAAAAAATGACTCAAACAGATTAATCAATTATCAAAATACTTGCTGATTAATTTAATATATTCATAATTGATTTATAATTGCAGCTCTACTAATTTTTTCAATAACAGAGTCAATTTAATTTGTTACTAACATAAGAGACATCACAACTGAGTTTATATTCAATATCACAACAAACAATGCAATGGATATTCCACATACCTCACCTAAACTTTCATTTGTTCCATATGCTGCAATTTTGTAACAGTATGCCACTCCATTTAAGCGTATGACACCTTAAGAGCAGCAAGAATTAATTGATTAATCGATAAATAAATCAGTTAAATCAATTAAATCAGTCAATTAATTGGTTTGAGTAATTTTTTTTAAGAAAACGTCTCAATTCTCTGATTCCAGCTTCTTAACTGTGAGTATTTACTGGTTTCTACACTCATTTATGACAGAAAAGTGAATATCTTTGGGTTGTGGGTAAAACAAGACATTTGAGGGTGTCATCTTGGGCTTTGGGAAACACTGAGCAACATTTTTCACCATTTTCTGTCAATTTATAGACCAAAGAACTAATTTATTAATCGAAATAATAATCAACAAAAAAATCAACACATTAACCAAGAATGAAAATAACCATTAGTTCATTAATCATTATTCTTATAAGAAATAGATAGGAATTAGTGATATTCCTTGAAGATTCATATCAATGAACCCATGCTCAACAATGTGAAGTCTCATGGTGCTACTGCCAATATAAAAACCTGATATTAAAATATTAGGCCTGACTTGCAACTTTTACAATTGATTGATATGTTGCTGATACCAAACCAGAAAGGCACACATGATTGCAAATGATTTATCATACTTGGAAGCAGGTGTGTCAGATTTCAGCTGCCTACTGGCGTGCATGCATACTGATTCAAAACCTGTTTCTGTGAGTCATAAATCAAAACCCCAGTATTTTTGCCATTAAAGTTGTTTCCTCTGATTTCTGCCCCATGTGAACGTGCTGTCAACAGCACTGAATAATCACGAGGTAGAAGAGGGCCCCTTCCCTCTGTTCCATCCATCCCGTGATTCAGTGGATCCATAATATCACTGAAAATGGAGGGCCTTGTCTTTGACTCCTATGCTTTTGTCAGAAATGTGAGAAAAACAGACAGCACATTGTATATGCCCTTTTACGCAATGAGACGCAGATTAAACACGCACAGGCAGGCCGGTATTCACTCACTCACTCACCTGAGCACACACACACACACACACGTTGTATGCATGGCCACAGAGGGCATATACCCTTCTTGCTTATACACATAGACACAGATATATTCAAGCACACACACACAGTCTTGCACCAATGCACAATATATACAGTGCCTGAACCGAATCGTTTACCAAAACCAACAGGCTGAAAGAGGCAGACACAGCATTGCTAATTCAGAGTTAAAGGAACTACAAGGAAGAGCAAAGTCCATCTTAGTGCTTTCCTTTAACCATGCTACTCCATATCAGAGGCAATGCGTCAGTCCTACCATGGTTAACACTCAATAAAACATCAAAAGGGATGAAGCTCAGAGCTCTGGACAAATACACACCCACGCAGATACCAGATACACTCAAAAACTCCCTTTCACTCTTGCACACCCTCTTAAACATGTATGTACACACACATGAAGATGCATATTTGACACATATATATACTGTAGATGTACCTCATTAGATTAAATGAATACAGCAGGCAGAGCAGATGAGAGGTTTGCATCTCTTTCAAGAGGAAGCAATTGCATACTACGCCTCCTGAATGCTAAATGTGATTTCAATAGAACATTTGTGCACAGCAGCTTCTTGCAATCAAGCTATATATGCAGGTGAACAATTGGCGATTTGAGCCACCTATAGCCAGTCAACGCCACATACACAGGAGCTGTCATCAACTTCCCATCAGGCTCCACTTCCCCCCAGTGGATGTTCTGCAAGAGGAAAGACACTTCTTTTGAAATTTTTATATCCAGAGGCAAAGGCATTTAATGGTCACTGTTTTGCATGTTACATGAGGAGGTGGCATTATAATCATCTGCCCAGGACAAAGTTGGACTTTGACAGCTCAGACAGGCTATTTATTATTCAATTATTTTAAATATTTCAGGGGACCAACAGGATGCTCATGCAATCATTAATATTTCAAGCGTTGCCTTACAAAAGGAGGTAGCCTTGCACTTGTCTGGTATTGATCAAGAGGGCAGCATATTCACTCTTCCCAAAAAGGAACATAAAATAGGAGCCCAGTATACCTCAATCCCTCTGTCTGTTAGCCTGTACACTGCTTCCTAATACAGTCTTAATTTCCATCTGAAAAGGAACTTAGCAAGTGAGATATAAAGAAATTACTGGATCATCACTTTCCCATTTGGAGAGAAGGAGCAAGAAAAACAGAGAGAAAAACAGACACAGAAAAAGATGCATTGCTGGAGCAGAATCACACCGACAAACTTATATATACATGGAAACTGAAGGTGAAGGTACAATGTAGGGCGTCTGAGATAGTGTAATACTGGACACAATCAGCTCTCTGCGAGCAGAGATAAAAGGGGCATAGCAACTGTTAAAATGCAGGGAGACACTCACCATTATGAATAAAATGCAACTACTGTACAAAAGTAATTCCCTGCGCTCACAGATACTAGCTGTTGCAAAGACGAGGACAAACAGCCACTGCAATTATGCCCCCTTCCACTAGCAGCCTCCCCTGGTGATAACCGCTATGTAGCAAGGAAGCAAAGAGATGAATTGCTTTGCAGACAGGCATCTCCCCTCTCAGCAAACACACATGCACAAGTATGCAGATACACATTGATACATTTTTCTCTGCAGCAGGGAGTAGTGATCCAACAGCCGAAAAGAAACAACAATCATATTCTCTCTCAGTCCTGGGAAATTGGTATTAATAAGACATAAGACATTTATCTCAACTTTACACTTTCTGTAAAACTGGCAAAATACAGTCTAGGACAAGACTGGCACACACACATTTTCCATCTTTTTTTTTCCCAGTTCACTGTATTTTTCATGCTGAGCTTTTCGGCTCCTTAATCCCTTTTCTCAAAAACCTGGAGGGTACCATTAATGTACAAGAGCCCATGGATGTCTCCTTACCTTGAAATTCCATCCAGAAACCAATAGTCCACAAGATAAGCTGTCTGAGGCTCCGTGCTGCTCCACAACAAAGAAAAAGGGCAAAAATCCTCCAAGTCTCTGAGAATCAGAACCCAATTGAAAGCCTTTTCTGATTAGAACTTACTTTGTGTGATCAAGATGTCCTTCATTGATTCTGTATATAATCCACTCCTCTTGACTTCCCTGGTTCAGGAGATTTTTCTTTCAGGATGCTTCCCCCTGATATTCCACCTTGGCACAGTGAAATAGTGTTATGTATTCTACTGGAAAATGCGTGTGAGACAGACTGAGCGAGAGGGAGAAAAGAGGCACTGTAGGATCTCTTCTGGTGCGCACTACCAGCTCCACTGCAAGTGAATCCAGCCGGTCTTCACGGCTCTCCTCCTGCCTTCAGGAATGAAATTCAGCATCCGCTGTTCATCCCCACAACAAGGGGAGGGTTTCCCCCCCGGATGGAAACTTTCAGACACCTTTGCCAAAGCTATAAAAGGTGATAGTGGATGCCAGTGAGCCCTGATTATGTGTTATTTTCCTCGATATCCTCCCTCCTCAATGGATTTTTTTCCTCCTTTGCCTCTCCAATTTGCCTGTTATGTAGCTCTCTCTGCTCCGGAATTGGGTCTCACAGAATGGATGCTGAGAAAGAAGCGGAATGAGGCGAGCCGCTTGTTCTGCCGCTCCGTCTCTCTCGCTCCGTCTCTCTCTCTCCCTCTCTCTCCCTCTCTCTCTCTCTCTCTCTCTTGCCGTCACCCTCCCTCGTACATGCACCCTCCCAGCCTCTCACTGCACCTCCCCACCCCTTTCGTTTTCTCTCTCCTCCTCTCCTTCCCTCTCATACACACACACACTCACACACACACACACAGATATGCACTTCTCTAGCTCTGGCTTTTCACAATTACTGCTGTGCCATTGCCAGCCATGTCAGACAGAAAGGTTCACCGCCCATACTCCTCAGAGAAACAAATAATGCTTGATAAATATGTAAAGTTAAATAGATATGAAGAAAAGAAGCAGCAGCATGGAAACAAGCACTGAGCCAGGAGACAATCTAATCTCCTTTCTTCATCCTCTTTACCTGATTACTAAATATCTCTAGAGTTTACATTGTTTTGCATCTCTCTTTTGTCGTAACTTTTTTGTTTCAGTAGTTGATGTCGGCCAACTGTCAAGTGTGACTGAAGAGGAAGACGAAAATAGCAGGAGAAAGAGCAGCACGCTGCATAGAAACAAGGACAATACATGTGCAGTAGCAGCTGTATTATTATATAATTAGCCACCTAAACAAATTGCCAGAAATTCTGTTATCATTGTGTGTACATACACAGTGATTACTCGCCCAGAGGTATAGCACAATAACAAACAATGTGAGGAACAATTAGAAACAAAATAAAATTCTGAAACGTTTCTGGAAAAGCCTCCCACACATACAGTATCTCACCTCCCCACATGTATCTACTGAGAGACCATTCATGGCATACTCAATTTGTCATGTACTTAGAGCTGCATGACAACAATACATGCTGTTTTCACACACCTACTATGAATAACTAACATTACTAAAGCTGGGCAATTATCTTGCTAAGCCTGGACTTCACGGTCCAAGAGAGTTTGCTTGTTTTCTGTTTTCTGCAATGTGTAACCACACATTCATCAATTAAGATCCCCCACAGAATCAAAATTTAACCTGTTAATCATGCCTAACTGTAACAGCACATAGAGAGTAGGTTGATTACATATTGGTTGCATTTGCACTTGGTCTTGATAAGAGGATGCTGACCTTGATATTATCAAGGCAAGGTCGCATCTCATCAGCACCTTGTCATCAAAGCTCTGAGCCAAATGTTAAAGTGCCTCTGGCAGGGTCACTTGCCTACTATATTCCATCCATCATGTACGTCTACCTTGGGGAGTCATGTCAACAATGTCATCACGTTTTTTTGCAAGAAAAAAAGAGTTTTAGAACTAAAGAAACCATCCAGAAAGTCCATTATTTCCCATCCGTCCCTCAAAAACTACAGCCTACAGGCCCCAGCACACCAGCAGCATATGATCTGCATCATCATTGATTGTCACGTGTCACCATGTGAGAATGAGACGCTGTTGTGCTCCCCAACATCAACTTGCATCAAGAATAGCACCTTTTTGCTCCCAGAATAGCACATCTCAGCTGTTATTCCTTCACTACTTCTGTATGGACAGGCATCAAATGATGCACTAATACTGATGCAACCCTTGTAAAGCTGTGTATTGACAAAAATCTGGCGATACAACACATATCAAGATACAGGGGCTACAATTCAATATATTGCAATATATTGCTGTTTTTTAAATCTATCTTTAGGACAACTGTCATAGTATAAAGAACCAAACAGCACATGCATAAAATCTCTTAATGTCTTTTTATGCAGTCAGAATTTGTCAATATTTTGTGAGGGCACTAATGTCCATATCACGCAGCACTAACTACTTAACATAATGTTGGGTAGATTTATCTAAAGCAGTGCATCATATTCTAAGATCATCATATGTTTACACTATTTCATGATTTACAATATGTTATTTTAGTGCAAATGTGTATATTAAGGTATAGCCCACATAATTTTTCATGAAATAAAAATAGAAAAAAAATAGAAAAATATTATTTATAAGCCATACCACCTAGTCAGTTCTGGTAAGATTTGTCCCAGTCGGAGCTGAACCATTAATCAAATTTTTATCAAAATCGCAATATGGCCTACTGAAATGTTTTAAATCACAGGCAGTATTTGTTAATGATTGAAATGTGTGGAGAAATACTTTTTTTTTTTTTTTATTTAATATTGCCATGCTGCAGAGATGTCTTGGCCTACACATCATATTCTACAGACTTAAGAAAACATTCTTGTTGGTACAGACTGCTGCAAAAATCACACTATAATCATTTTAACGTTTCAATGTTTTTCAGTGAAACTAAGAATAATGAAGTATAAATTATCATTCCCTCTAATACCGCGAATCATATTGCATTTAGATAAATCACTTACCCCTAGTTTACATCTGTGTAATCACCTAAAAATAAGAACTGTCGTGTTTTCCTTGCCTCAGAACATGCCATTTTTATCTACACAGAGAGCGTGTCCTCTTTCACAGAGGCCACCATGTTGCTCTGCAATGTTTCTACAGTAGCACAGAACAGACAAGCCAAACACTGGCTTTAGATATGGCCTTTCATGTTTTGCGCGGGTTTCACAACCACTGTAGCTTCTCCTACTCACTTGAAAGGGGAGAGTGAGACAGGGCAAGCTCACTGCTAGATGATACTAAATCCTACATACTGGTCCTTTAACTAATGTTCTCCATCACATCATGAAACAAATTCTTCTTATTATTATTATTATCATTATTATCAGACATACATATGACACTAAAATATGTGTATTAAAAATGTCAGTCAGTTCATCGGGGTGATAGAGAGAGAGACAGAGGCGTGGAGGCGATCTCAATTTGGAAATTCTTTCAACTTTTCTACATTGTTAATTTTTTCATGTTCCAACCACAGGGGACTTTCATTTCATTTCATTTCATAGTTATTTTTCATTTCAAGCAAAGATATTTCTATTATGAGTGTCCAAGGACATAACAAATAATTGGCTGACAGTTGATGGCTGAAATTAAAATTCAAAACATTTTGAATGTTTTCCATTCACATTTAAGCTAAAAGTCACAAGAACTGTAGGGCAGCTCCATCAGATGCTTGCATCACAGGTCACAAAAACAATACCTTAACTGACACAAAAAGATCTGCCGAAAAGGCCTAAAGTGTGACGACAGCAGAATGGTGAAAA
>JAJHUR010108457.1:0-11032 GCA_027495735.1 Lutjanus campechanus | reverse complement strand
CACGTGATAAAATGCCCTCTAGAGTGGTCCAGTGTCCAAGACAACATGCCCTCCAGAGTGCAATTCCAGTGGTCAAAATACAACAAAGTGCAACACGACTTTTGGCGTGCTGTTGCCCCACCACATACAGTTGGTGCCCTTTCTGTATCATTTGATAGTCAAGTAAAGCAGTGAGACTGAATCACTGTAGTAAATATGTGGGCTGTAAAGCCAAAACAATGAGGCACTGCATGGTTGGCTGATATACCACATCAGAGCAGTTTTAGTTATTACTGTGGTGTCAAATGAGGAGTGTCAAAAGTAGGAAGTTTGGGAGTTGAAAAATCTTCCCCAGCTGTCTTACTTCCTGCTCACTTGACTTTGTGTTGCCACCTCTGGAATGCAGCTCGTCACTTGTGCCTTTATGAGACAGCTATACACGTGATAAAATGCCCTCTAGCGTGGTCTTTAGCGGACAGAACATGATCGAATGCCCTCTAGAGTGTCCTTGCAGTGGAAAAAACAGAACAAAATGGCCTCTAATGTGGTTCAGTTTCCAAGACAACATGATAAAGTGCCCTCTAGAGTGCACTTACAGTAGTCAAAATGTGATAACGTGCATCACGACTTTTGCTGTGCTGTTGCACCACTGGAAATTCTTGATGAGTCAGGACTCATAACACAGCCTTTTAGAAGTCACTATTTATAGGATCAGCAGGTTTACCGTCACTGAATTATCACTGAAGGTTATCAATCAGCTTTTGTTGTCAGCTGGTCATGATCTGTAAACAAAGGCTACATTTGCCTCTTTGTTTGTCCTTGTCTCGCTTGTCTTCTTGAGTAAACCTTGCCATCATTTGAAGCGCCGTTACATCATTCTGAAAAACAAAGTTTCATGTACACTCAAGGCGGGGCAACTCTGTATGTGGAGCACGTTCTATACACGGAGTAATTCAGAGTGCTTTACAACCATTATGAGTGCACTTTGATCGTTCATCATTCCCTCTGCACACTGCTCCATAGCAAAAGCAGATTACTGACCTGCAAGCATGTAAATGTATTGAAAAGCATTTTTGTTAAAATCATTATTCTGCTTTTTTTTTTTTAAATTTGTTACTCACATGTGTAGTTTTGATTATATTTCACTCATTCTTTTAAATTGAAATCAACTATATTTTGAGGGTTTTTTCATTTTAACTCTTCAATTGTAAAATATGTTTTAAAAGATCAAACTCTTTGCAATTAAACCTTTTAATGCCCAACCTCATGGTGAAGATTTTTTATCAAATGTAGACTTGCGGAGTTGACAAAATCTAATTTTTTTTCATTTTTTAGCACATAGTCATAATGCGCAGCCATTTTTTAAAAAAAACGTTCAGATGTTTTTCTTGAGCAGTATTCCCACCTTTTTCAAACCAGGAAGTGAGACAGGGGTCCTTAGGGTATAACCATTTTTATGCCTGATTAAATTGTGTTTTTGTAAAAATCTGACAGAGTTGAAGGAAATCACGACTTTAAAGGGTCAACATTTTAATAAAAGCTTGTTGTGAATTCTTGTTGTGAATTCTTGTCTGGTACAAGGCTGTTTTCTGAGACAGAGCAAGTTTAGAGTATTAAAAAACTGAAGCAAATTAAAACATTTCATATATATAAATTATAAAAAAAATTAAAGTTTTTTTTTGGTAGGATATGATCTGTCAGAGTTCTCAAGATTACTGAGTGAGTGAGTGCTTTATGATTCTCTCAGACCTGTTTAGCAGGCAGGTGTCTTTCATCTGACATCCTGTTCTCCCACTCAGACTGCACCTCATGACCTGCTAGTTGTCAGTCATGTGATATGGGGTTTGGTGTGACAGAGCATTACATTATATTACATCTATTTGGCAGATGCTCAAATCCAGTGTGGGTCACTGACAGCGGTGCTTTGAGCGTAATGTTAACTTTGGTGTGGCAACATGCTCAAAATGACAACTGCTTTATTAAAAGTTTCATGTTTTAATGTGATAACTTGTATTGTTATAATGTAACATTATAAAAACACAAGCTATCTCTATCAGCTGTGACCTCATAGGTATGCTGACGATACACAACTTTACATTTCTCAGGCATTAGGCCTATTGATAATGTGGTTAAATGAATTGATCTTATCAACTTGTGCAACTGTACAAAGATAAAAATGGAGGTTTTAATTATCAGGGCAAAGGTCCAGACAGAGGTGCACTGACTTAAAATCACTGGCACAGAATGCCAAGCCCCTGACAAAAAACAAAACAGAAAAACTTCAATTGAATTTTGAATCTCACATTAGTAATCTCACAAAAACAGCATTTTATCACTTTAGAAATATTACTGAAGTGCAACCGTTTTCCCTTCTTTTATTATTACCAGGCTTGATTACTGTAATACCCTCCTTTCTGGTCTACTTAAGAAGGAACAGCCTGTCAGACAAGCTGAGGGCATCACAATCAACACCTTCAAAAGAAATCTTAAGATATGTCTTTTTAGCCTAGCTTTTATTAATTTTTCCTCGACCCTCTTCTACTGTGCGACACTGGTCTCCCTACTTTACCATGTCTTTTATTTCCTAATGGCATTATAATTTATTTTTACTGTATTCTATTTTTATTGTTGCATTTTATTGTATTGTTAAGCACTTTGTGTTGCAATTTAATGAATGTTTTATAAATAGAGTTTGATTGTTTTGATTGATTGCTGAAACGTGAAATGATTCTTGTTATAATGTGACAAGTTTGTATTTTGTAATAATGTTACAATATTTTGTTAGTTTAAAAATGATCAGTATCAGATTATAATGTGATGCGGAGCCATTTTTCTTTTTCTGGTGTGGCAGCAATATGCTTTACATGTTACCCAATAACATTTTTATTTCATATAAAGTTCATAATTAGTCCCTTTATTGTCACCACCCTCTCACCTTTCAGCCAATCACATGCAAGCTCAACAACTGCTACCAGATTTAGCCAGTTAGCTGCTGTTATGTAGCAACAACAATGCCCATTTTGTGCATTTGTTTTTTGTTTTTTTTTGTTTATTAACAATTTTTTCAACACTTCTCCATCATTTGAGCCTTTTTTTTTTTACCCAAATGTATACAATGAATTAACGAAAGAAAAGTTGTTTATTGTTTTTTAATATCTCATTTCCCAAGTCCGGAATTGCTAAATTATAACCACTAATGGGTTTATTTACAACTGTAGATAAACAAAAGATGGACTTTGGAATAACTTCATGGTGGGCCGATCCAACAGAACAAACAGAATAAGTCTAAACAAAAATAAGTAAATAAAAACAGGACAAAGATTATTAAAAGTGGCAGCAGCAGCACCACCACCACCAAACTGCAAACAGATAATACCATCATGAATATCTGACAGATGACAGTACATACAGGGGCAAGTGTAGTTATTTTGGAGGAGAGGGAGGTGTTGGTTGGATGCCATCCTGGCTCCTTGTATAGTCTGTGATTGCCGTGAGACACCAGACTAATCATTTCCTCGTTCTCGTTGCCTCACACTGTATTTGCACACACACTCACACACACAGAGGCCAAAACTCAAACCCGCTGAGTCAAGCAGTGAAAACTGATCGTATTTTGAATACAACCACAGTCAAGTTTCCTACAGTTGTTCGATAAATTCTTCTCATTGCAGGGTATTTAACATAAACTGCACAATTCATTCAATTCAGCTACATTTAACTGACAGCTGCTCATGTTAACTCCACGTGATCCTGCAGAATTTGCTTACATTTGACTATTGATGCAGCTTCATTACCAATTTAAATGTCCATGACTCAGCGTTACTGAGCCTCAGCCATTTAATTTTTGAACAATCCATCCTGGTGGAAGGCTCTGATGCAGGGGCCTTTACAGACTGTTTTGACCAGGGTGGCCTGAGTGGGACACTGAATTATGCAGGGGACACGCATGCACACACACGCGCACTTTAAAGTACCATTTCACATATCTACTTTAATTCCTAACATTACAGTGTCTTACAATTTCTTTTCTTGTATTTAAAATTAAATTCCAAAGCTAAATAATCCCACTAATCACAGCACAACAGAGATCCTTTCCTCAGACTATAAGACTCCATCATGAAAAATACATATATTTTCATTATTTATTATTTAAATCATTTATTAATTAGGTAGACAAAATGAACCTTGTAAAAAAATAAAAGTAGACTACATACAAAGGAAAATGATGCACATTTGAAAATACTAATCAAACAATTACTTGAAATTAAGCTCCCACCTCTCACTGGACATATAACCAATCACACCTGAAGACAATAAGGTGGTACTTGGAGTAGATTTCAGGGGTGGCAGGTGCCCCCCTCACCCTCTCTCTAGAAACGCCCCTGTTCTAAAGATCACTCAATGCAAATTAAAACTTTCTAAAAAATGTTCTATTATTGAATGTAATGAACTTACAGGACTGTGTGGCCTTGTTTGAGGGATGCACTCTACTTTGTTTCTGCAGTTTTTCCTGCTGAAACAGCAGTGAGTAAATAATTTGTGACACGCTGTGCTGCTCTGTTCTCTGTTGACACTGATGATCACCTGAGGGCTAAATCTCAAGCACTTCATGCCTCAATATGCAGTAAATATTTATGTAAGACATTTTATGTCTCCTTTTTGTTTCAGGTTGTTTTTTTAATACTATTCAATCAGCCTGTCATGGTTAACAGAACAATGTTTGGTAATCTGTCGTTTTTGGAGATACAAGCTGTGTGTAAAGATCCTAGAAATGTACTTAGTCCACTGCACTTACTTTATATTACCACTCTTGAAAAACACTTACAGTGCATCACAGCAGCATAACTGTTCAGTTACTTTCTAGTAGACAAAAAGTTGTTCTAGTTGATTGTACTGCAGAACAAAAGTAGTTCCTACATGAAAAGAATTTGTGGATTATCTTGACCAGTAACCTGGTCACAACCTGGAAAGAGATACTAATATTGAATTTTTCAAATGTTATCTTTTGGTGCTTTGAGCACCACAAGCCGATTGCTGTTTAGTCCCATTATAGTGGAGAGAAGACAGACGCCTGTATGGCTGATTTCTCCAGAACTCTGCAACTAACAGCAAAAAATCTAAATGGATAAATAGCACTACAGGCCACGGGGAAAATGTGTATTTTGGGGTGAACTGTCCCTTTAATGGGTATATGTTGCCCATCTCTGGTTACAAAGAACATAGTTCTGGTCAAGAGTTTAACCAACCAGTGTTAGCTGTTAACTCTCACAGGTAAAATGTATCTATGAGTTCAGTGACTTTGCAAGGTGTCCTGATACAGAAATGAATGAACTTGAATAGAAGCTAGAAATAGATTTTTTATGTTGTTTGAAGGCACCAGTTTCAATTGTTCCACTGTGTTTTTTGTGTTGTATTATTAGCACAACCACATTCACCACAGAGAAAACTCATGTCTTACTCTGTCCCCATAAGGTGGGAGGGTGTTCGATGGTTTTAGAAGATTTCAGATGTTCTCAGATGTAACACTGTTTCTTTTATCTCTCTCTAACAGCCTACACAGACAAGATCAAGGAGATGTCCATGCTGTCTCTGCTCTGCTCCTGCTTCTACACGCAGCCACATCCCAACAGCCTCTACCAGTATGGAGGTCAGTCTGTCTGTCATCTCAGTTTTATGCTGTATCTTGGCTTCAGGGTTTACCTTCTTACAACACAGACATGTCTCATTGTCTCCATTACACAATGAACAACAGTGTAGTGTGCAGTAATACTTTCCACGTTGCATTTTGGGGTAAATCTGGTCGGTCCATTGTGAACTTTATGTAGCCCAAAATACATGTTAGAAATTGGGCCAATGCTCAGTCCATCTGATCTGGTACAAATTTAGCCCAAGAAAAGATTTTGAAATTTGGGCCATGTTTGGTCCATATGATTTGGTTCGAATGTTGCCAAAAATGAGTGAAAATTGGGCTGTGTTCACTTCATCCAATTTGGTCCACATTTAGCCCAAAAAAAGTTTAGATTGATGACTGATGGTTTAATTCACATGTTGCCCAAAAATAGGCGAAAATTGGGCCGTGTTCAGTCCATCCAATTTGGTCCAAATTTAGCCCCCTAACAAAGATATTGAAATTTGGGCCATGTTAGGTCCATATGATTTGGTTCAAATGTTGCCTAAAAATAGACTAAAACTGGACTGTGACGAGTCTGTCTGATTAAGCTAAAAATAATCCCAGAAATAAACGCGAAAATTGAGCCATTTTTAGTCCGTCCAATTTGATACAAATGTAGCCCAACAAAATATATTATTATAATATATATAGTCCATATGATTTGGTTGAAATGTTATCTAAAAATAGATGATGAAGTTTGGTTTGTGTTTAGTCCGTCCAACTTGGTCCACATTTAGCCCAAAAGTAGACATTGCACAGGGGGCCATGTTTAGCCTACAGATACAGAATTTAGCCCTAAATACAGCCAGATCACACTGCAGCAAGTGGAGAACTACAGTATATCTTGGTGAAAATGTGTGTTGTGTTGCGTACGCTACACACACTAAAACTTTTTTTAAAAACTGGAAAAGAGAAGTTTCTTAAGACTTTCTGAGTTATTAAATCCTCTTGAAGATAAAGTTAATTTAATTTCTACTATATTTTTTCTCTTTTTTACATATACAGTATATATTTAGGCATTTATGCTATGAATGAACTCCAGCAACCTCCCACTCAAGCTCACTATCCATCCGTCACCAGCATCATTACAGACAGCGAATATTCATATATCTGATGTGCCCCAAATCTCAGTTTGAAAGTCTTATTTATTACTGTAATATGGCTGTTCCTAGTTTCTTTTTCAGTATAATTTAAATGACAGAAGCTAATTCACCTATATTGTCATCAAAAAGAATTTGCACTGCAGCCAAAATAAAGAATAACAGTTTTCTGGCAGTTCAAACATTCTTACTGGTCTTCTTTTGGGATCCCTGTCCAGCATTTCTTCATTCACATATGTTTCTCAATCTCCAAACAAGTGCATAATCAGGTAGATCTGATTGAAAAGAATGTGAACTTGAGACTTGTGTATAGCACAGATTTCAGGAAAAGAGAAAACGGGGGAAAAAAAATCATAAAAGCTGCAAAAGGCAGACTCATTCTACCAGGTTTGTGTGTGAGTAAACAGCTCTTTATGTCATTTAAAGTGAACGTGTCTTTGCTTTCATACAGGATGTGCAGTCCTTGTGCCACATTCTGTCATTTATATAAATTATATTATGCCTTTATTTGATAGTTGAAAATGAAAGACAACAGGAGATGAGGGGAGAGATAGATGGAGAATGAAACGTAAAGGTCTCCAGCTGGTCGGCAACAAGTCCCACGCACTAATGAGATGTATCTACATATTCTTCTAATACTGTATGAGAAAGAAAGAAAGAAAGAAAGAAAGAAAGAAAGAAAGAAAAAGAAAGGACTAACTTGTGTATTCTTGGATTGTGGCTGGCTCAGACTTGGAGGTGAAGGGCTTGAACAAGCGAGGGTCTGGCCAGGCATTTGAGGTGATCCTGAAGGATCTGGATCAGTCCGGGGACAAAAGCCCGATTCAGCCGCTGCCCTCCCCCCCGAAGAAGGAGGTGTCCCTGGAGGAGCTCCAGAAGAGACTGGAGGCCGCTGAGGAGAGGAGGAAGGTAAGGACTGCAGGCAGATCAGTCTAGTACCTGAACTTTTATTATGAAGACACGCTGTTGGAACACGTGTACAATATGTCTTGTATCAAAGGGTCTCAAAAGACATATGATCAGCATATGTTGCTCCAAAACCTGTATATACCTTTCAGCATTAATGAGGCCTTCACAGATGTGACAGTTACCCATGATGCCATGGGCACTAACACACCCCCATACCATTGTAGGGGTAATACCTTTGTATAATGTTTACACTCGTTATAAATTTGGGGCACCACCTTCGCTAGAAGTAAAATTACTGTAACAGATTAATAACTTTGTAGATCAGTTATTAATTTATCAGTGCATTATCAATTATGAATCAGTTCATTACCTGGGTTATG
Organism: Lutjanus campechanus; assembly: GCA_027495735.1. Lineage (NCBI taxonomy): Eukaryota > Metazoa > Chordata > Actinopteri > Lutjaniformes > Lutjanidae > Lutjanus > Lutjanus campechanus. The sequence goes on along the minus strand of JAJHUR010108457.1, from coordinate 2,993 downwards.
AATTCTCCATACACTGATCTTAGTTCCTGCTCAGAAGAAATATCCACAGGCAACGACTTGGCGATAAATAAATGAGAATTTATTTAGGATTAAGAGTTAACAAATGAGTAAATGAATAATCAGTGGAGTAAATGGGTGATAACACAAAATCAAACAGCATGCATGAATGTTAATGCAAATCGTTCAATTGTAATTTAGTTTGGCGATAGTGAGAGAGTATGTGTTCGTAGGTAAAGGTGGGGACGCAGGGATATCTGACCGTACGCAAAACCACTTATCTAACAAACCTAAATTAAAATCAAAACAGCTAAGCCTCCTATTCGACATCAGCTGTTATCACAGCAGCGGCTGCAGCAGCAGGTGAAGGAAGTTTTGCCTACTTTCTTTGCAGCGTTGACTCGAGCGGACGTTTCTCAGGGAACCCCGAACTGTCGCTTCGCGGCTCCGGGACTTCACGGCATGGTCTCCCAGCAGGACGACGCCAACTGGAACACAGTGGTGGACGGCGGCGGGGCCTGATGGCGATGTTTTTCAGGTGGTCCTCAAACGTCGGTTACCATGGACTGCAGAGAGTCTTTTAGTTCAGCAAAGGAGCCACTGCGTTACGAATAACTTTGGCAGGTGGCCGGCAGCGCTGGACCCGATGGATCTTGATGATAGAGATGTTGCGGGTCGAATAGTAGCTCTGCTCAGCCACCGAGCTCTGCTAAAGTTGAAAACAATTTTGTTGACCTTTCGATGTTACTCTCAAAATTATTATTAACATGTAAAAAGGGAAAAATGTTGTCTGGATTCGTCGCTTCAGGTTATTCAGGTTCAGGTTCAGGTTATGCGCGATAGACACATACTCTTCTCATTATGGTCAAAAATCGGCTTTTAGCATCAAAATATACTTAACAAGATTATCATATTGCATTCAAGAGGGTGACATAGTCTTAAGTGCTTCTTACAGGAAGCTGCTTAAGACGAAATGTACAAGTAACATATTGTGAAAACTGGTTGATTAATCAATCTAACCAGATCCCAACTCAACCTATACAGGATTATTATGAGAACTCTATTAAGTATCGCCACAGGATGGCTGTCTGACTCTGTGTGATATCTGTGATTAAATGCATGAAATTATAACTAGCTCAAACTATAAACTACAAAGGTGAGGATTGCATCAAACTATCCAGAAATGAGTCTTGGAAAAAGATACAGTGCTTAAACTTTGATTAGGTGTGTAGTTTACCTTTGTTGAGTCGTGTTCTTTTGTTGCAAGGAATCCAGGAGACGGTCTATTTCTGATTCGAAGTATTTAATTGACATTGGCAGAATAGAATGACATGTACATGTGATCTTTCTCTGATTAGAAACCACAAGCCACAACACAGTCTAATTGTAATGCAGTTAGCTGTAGTCACCCTCAAAGAAAGAGTGACGAATCTTAGAAATACATTGTATTTTATTTAGAAATGTGCAAACTATCTAATTGGTCTATAGTGATGGGGAGGGGCCGTGGTTTAGACTTAGCTCTCCCTTGTTGGTTCACCGGGCAGGTCTCGTCCTTCTGACACGCGTCTCCGCCAATCCTGGAGGACAGCGCCCTGAAATGTAAAACAGCTAGATGCATAGTCCTTATCACCTAAATTTGATATTTTGTACGTGACTGTCTGTAGACTGTCTTTCATGTCTCGGTCTAATGCCAGGTTTGGCTGGCCCACTTCCCATTTGTCCATTACTTCTAGACTTTGCGGAGGAAGTGTGATCTGGGGTTCATCCTGAGTGTCTATGCAGTTTCATTAGTTCATAAGTTCATCACTAGGGATGTATCTATGTGTTGCCAGGTTAATTCTTCCACAGAGAGTTTAAAAGTTCAATGCTTGTTTTTCAGTTCATGTGGGGCATAGATCAATGCATTAGTTTCTACTCCTGACACCTTCAAAAAAAGTTTCAAGTTAGTTAACACACAGAAATTCAGTCTTTGCTCAGGAATTTGTCCTGAATTTATGGCTCCCATCTGGTCTTCTCGTTTATCTTCACCAGGGTGGGAGTAGGATAGAGCTGAGATGATTCCCATAGCTGTGGTGTGTAACAGATAGAGGGACAGACAGTGTGGAGAGACAACAGAGAGAGAGAGAGTGTGTTTTATTGGAGATGGAGTAATCAGTTCATAAAGAAACCTCAGTCTGTTTTGTCAAAGAAATGGTTCTTTGATGTTTGGTGAGTTTGGGGTCTCTTCCTGCAGATAACATCCTGGCCGATCAGAAGACCTAAAAGCATAATTAACGACCCCCAGTGTAGCTGTTAATCTGGTTGGGGTGTCAAAATGCTGGGTTTTCCTAGGACAGAAATCAGCAAACTGGGGTCTGGAGGGTTTCACATTTGACACCTTTACCACTCTTGGTGCTGTGGTGTCTGTGAAAAAGTTTATCCAACTCGGGGTGAGACTGGGCAAAGCTATAAACATTTCAGTCCTCTGAGTGACCAGTCTCACCTATGTCCATTTACTCACATACAGAGTTCAGAGGGTTGTTCCTCCTACTGCATTCCACAGGTGCTGTCTTTTGAAGTTAGTGCTGGTAACAATCTGGATGGTCCTTTTCCTCTTTATCCCGGAGGACACGACGTCCATGATTTATGAAAACAATCTGAAATGTGGACTCATCAGACCACAGCACACTTTTCCACTTTGGATGTTGTTGATATCTGTCTTTCTCTTTGCTTGGAAGAGTCTTAACTTACATTTGTAGATGCAGAGACAAACTGTGTTTACTGACAACAGTTCCTGAGCTCATCCTTTATACAGTCATGCACATCCTCAGACTTTTAAGCCTTGTTCTCAGACTTTTGTTCTATAATCTTCATTGACAACCATATAATAACTTTGAGAATGATACAATATAATAAACTAGTTTTATTTGGCAAATGCAGGAAACTATTGCCTTTACATTGTTAGGAGCCTAAAATGAGGTATTTTCCTATTTTTCATCAATGAATAGTGTTTGCAC
>JAJHUR010108452.1:0-10227 GCA_027495735.1 Lutjanus campechanus | reverse complement strand
TTTTATTATCATCTTCTAGTTGTGTTTTTGGCCTCCTGGCAGATGTAAGTCTAATATTCTGTCTACATTTAGTTTTGTTCAGAGAGTTGGATCTACTACATATCCACTATGTCCAACAGTTAATAACTAACTTTGAATGCTGAACTTGTTTCTCTGGTAAAAATCTGCCTGTTTTGGCTGGAGACGAGGTTGATAAGAGCAGTGAGAGAAAACATTTTTGTGCAATCAGTGTTGACGGCAGTGACTGCGCATGTCGATCCCGTGGCTGATAGCTCCTTCAAAATGTGCAACTTTTCTCTTTTAATCTGTTTAATCTGTTTCTTTGGCTTTATTGCTAAAACACATGGCACCTATGACAGAAGAATACTTGTAGGGTTTGTAAAAGGAAGTGCAGGGTTCAGATTCTGATTCGGTTATATTTTGGCCACGCAGTCAGATCAGCTGGACGCACCGCTGTAGACCACCCCAGAGGGAGTGGAGGTGAGTGGGGATAAGAGCCATGCTGATGCTGGTTTGGTTTATACTTGATCCTTTTCTAATCTGAATTTAATTATCTTCATGTTCTATGTAGAGGAGTATGAAGGAACTACAACTGTCATTTCGTTGTGCAGCCCTGTGTAATATAATGATAATAAGCTGTTGGTTCCACTGGGCATGACACGTCTGTGCCACGGTTTTGATCCGTCCTCCACATGGCTGCATGTCCCACCAACAGTGTTTCAGAAACATGTTAGAACAGCGGAGTGTTTTGATTGCCTGATTACGTTGACTTGCTCAGATTTTGCTGTTTTGGTCATCTTACCTTGATTTTTGTGCTTCTACCACGGATCTGGAGGCTACGTAGTTACATAATTTCTTTTTTTGTGAGTTTTTGTCTGCACAGGGAGTTTTATTTTGAAAATTGAACCAATTATCTGGTTCTATTTGACTTCCTGTCCAGTCAATCTTCTTTTTGATGCAGCGTCCCTCAAAAATAAACTCTGCACCTGTTCTTCGTGGACGTGGCGCAGCTGTAAGCTGCCATGCCCGCAGGAATCAAACTGTCAATGACCTTGATATCTTGATACTTTAAAATGTATTCAATTGGTTAAACAATGGCAGAAACTAGAAATCCAATCTGAAATACCCTGCAGTTCTTCCTGCATCCACTGCATCACTGGATTGCATGAAGAACAACAGAATTTGCAGCATGAGAACTTAGTTTTCTCTGCAAATATAAGACACACTGAGGAATTTATTGCCTCATGTAACTATATTAAAAGTGCAAAATTCTTCCTTTAAAGACACAAGAACTGAAAGACACGGGGAAACTGCTTGCTTGGGTGTTAATAATTTGCAGTTCGTCACCAGGAGTCCTTTCACATTACATGCAGTCAGTTGGCCTGGCCCTGTGTTTGCACAAAAATATTGATTCCTGCAGCTTTACAGTACAAGCAGAAGAAAGCTGAACTGAATGTAAAGGTTTTCGGATGAAACTCCCCGTTCTTCTGACCCGTTCTTTCCCTCTGCACGCTCGCTGTTGTCCAATCGACTAGATTTTGCAGGCTTCTTGTTTGACCTGAAAAAGACCCCTTAAACTTTGAAAGGTTGCCACAGTAAATCAGTGTAACGGAAGTGCGCATTATCCTCTGCAGTGCTGACACTGGACGTGGCAAAGCTGGCAAGATAAAAACCCCATAAAGAGTGGCTGTTGGAGATGAGAGCATCGGCGGGCGCCGGCGAGCGGGGACTGGGAGTTCACGACCGGATGGATGTCAGCTTGATCTGTACTGAATCAACACACAGCGAAGGTTGATAAGAAGGCTTAACCTCCTCAGCTGGTGAAGAGACTCTCCTGCTGCCCACTTACATGTGTGCACAGTTTGGTAAAGATATGGTATATGTACACAACGTCCACACGCGCTGACGTTTCCGCTCGCAGATACTGACGCACGCAGGGATAATGACACACACAGAGAGGCAGAGACACCGACACACGCAGCCCACTGGGATCGGGGATGATCCTCGCCAAAATAAGCAACATCAATTGCTTTGAAAGGTTTTCATATCAGTCATTTTGACAGGATCAGTGAGAAGTGGGAGAGAGGAGAGAGATGTACGGAGAGGAGAGGGTGGGCTACAGATGAAAGACAAGAGAAGGACAAAAAGCACAGAGATCAAAAACAGAAGAAGAAAAAAAGTTGAATAAAAGTTTAAAAATGAAAGCGAGAGAATGAAACGGGGGGAACAGCCGAGAAAGAGGGGTGAAAACAAAAAACAATTTTGACACAAACCACCAGTTGAAGACAACACGTACGAAGAAATCAAACAAGATAAGAGACGAGGAGAGATAAGAACGCAGGGAGAGACAAGGAAAGCATTAAAAAAAGACTGAGAGGCAGCTTTGGCAACACTTTATATTAAGGTGCTTGTAATAAGTGTCAGTTAACAGATAATAAGGCACTTATATGATGCTTATTAACATTAACGCGTGTTAATAAGACTATGTCAGTGTTAATAGTCGCATAATACACATGTATACATGTCTTTTAAGAAACTTGTTAAACATTTAGACTGCTTGAGAATGTTAATAAAAGTGAGCTTCTTATGATTGTTTATAATGGCATTATAAAGACATTTATTGAGGTCAACTAACTCACCTACCCACTTCATTATGCATTTATTAACAGTTGACTATGCACTTACAAACGCTTAACTATGCAGTTTGGGGGCACCGGATCCAAAGTGTGAACAGTGCTTATTAAGGCTAATTAATCCTTTATTATGCACTTATAATCTGTTAACTATGCATTTACTTGGCACCAAATCTGAAGTGTGAACAATGCTTATTAAGGTGATTTACTCATTTATTATGTACTTATTAACAGTTAACCATGTATTTTGGTGGTACCGGATCTAAAGAGCAAACAATGCTTATTAAGGTTAATTAATCTGTTATTATGCAATTATTAACAGTTACACATGATATTTAAAATATATATATATATATATTTGAAGCTACTTTTCCTCTGCAAAGAATTGTTAATAAATGCATGATAAAGTGTGTCAAAATCTTAATAAAGCAACAGCAAAAGCTTCGTAAAGGCTTAACAATGATATTGTAGGTAAGTCAGTTGAACTGAATAAATGTGCTATAATGCTGTTATAAACATTTATAAGAAACTTATAAGGCTTGCATTCTCAAGCAGTCTATAAACTGTTAACGAGTTCCTTATAAGTCTTATAATGTAACAATAAACATGTTAATTATGCTATTATTATCACTTGCATAGTCTTATTAACATATATTCATGTTAACAAGCATCTTATGAATGCCTTATTACCTATATGTTAACACTCATTATTACACGCACCTTAATATATATGGGTGTTATCGAACCCTTCTTGTAGTGCCTACTAATGCATATTAATGTTAATAAGAATCTTATAAGGCTTTATTACCTGCCAACTCCTGCTTATTACAAACACCTCAATATAAAGTGTTACGAAGGCTTCTTGCTTCATCTCTCCTCCGACAATAAAACATGAAAGAAAACAGATGTGATAACCCTCAGTGCTCCATGTGATACACTGTCAAGTAACACACACACACACACACACACACACAGATGTACACACATGCTCACATGGTGGAAAACACTCGTGGTGTGTGGCCTGAGCCCCCTATCTGAGTACCAGTGCTCATCCTGACACTCCAAAGGGGCTCAGCGTGTGCACTGTCTAAGATGTTTAATTCATACAGCCGCCTGCTTGTGCTCAACATGAATGTGTGACGGAGGAGGATGGGAATGCGGAGCGTTCTGCGCAAACAGCCAGGCTGAGGATGATGCACAGACACGAGAGAGGGAGGCTACATAAATAGAGGAAGAGGACGGAGATGATGCCAGTGAAGGAAGAAATAAAAGAAAGTGATGTAGGAGGATCCACAGCAACAAAGAAACAAGATTATAGAAAAAGAGGCTGCGTTTTATTTTACAGTACACGGATAAGATGTAATAAGCTGTACTTTGTATTAAATAAGACAAAAACTATAAATAATATGCTCTTTATTAGACAGTCATGGACCCTTTACTAGACTGTTATTAGACTTTATTAGAAGGAAACATTACAACAGAACTGTACTGTAAAATAAAGTGTTGTGTTTCTGACCATGAGACTTCATTAGAGGGTAATTAGGGACACATAACACGAGACCTGTACTATAAACTACAGTGTATTATTTCCCACTGTTTGACCATTATTAGACTTAATTAGAGGGTAATTAGGGACATGTTACAACAGATTTGTACAGTAAACTAAAGTGTAGTGGGAAATAATACATTTTAATACACAGTTTACAGTACGGTTGTGTTGTAACGTGTCCCTCATTACCCTCTAATAAAGTCTAATAAGGGTCTACTAAAGGGTCTAATACTGTCTAAAAATGAACACATTGTTTCGTCATATTATTTCACTTAAGTTATGTCTCATTAGTGTACTGTAAAATAAAGTGCAACCAAAATAGACACATCTGAAAGCTCAAAGAGGAGATGAGAGGGCTAGAGTTTGAGCTACACAGACCGAGTGATGGATAGAATCAGAGCAGCGAAACCGAACGAGAGAAAAGAGGGACGGGGGGGGGGGGGGGGGGGGGGGGGGGGGGGTGAGAAAACAGTGGAGGGAAATTTCGTAGACAAAAAAAAGAAAAAACAAAAACAAAACTGTGGAGATCTGATCCAGGCGGGCAGTGAGAGCCCAGAGTGCTGAGGGTGTGTGTTGCAGGTCTCAGGAGAGGCAGGCAGGGGGACTGAGCGTTAGCGATTTTCTGTCATATCTCTCTTTCTCTTCATCCCTCACGCCTGTTATCCTCCTCCTCCTCCTCGGTCACCCCACCCTCTCATGTAAACGCACTACGGCATGTGTAGCATGTGTGGGCATCAATTTCAATTCACCCTAAGATCGATTTCATTGTGGGGTTAATCGTGATACCGTGGTGTGATTAGTTTCTCAAAATTAAAACCTACTTCTTCATGCAACCTGCTTCTTTTTTTGCAACTATATGCAAAACCAAGTAGTGGAGAGTAACTGAGTACATTTTCTCAAGTACTGTACTTATACAGTTTTGAGGTTCAGCCCCATTACATTTAAGAGGCAAATGTGCTTTTTACTCCACTACATTTATTTGATAAGTTTGTTTACTTGCATATTAAGTTTATTAATATCAAATATAAATGTAACTGCCAGTGTTGGGGGATTCGAGCAGTCATTCCCAAAGACGGGGTCGAGACCCACAGGAGGGTTACAGGAGATTTTAGATTTATATCCACAGTACAGCTTTTATAAAGTGTTAATTCTGTAGAGAGGCAGTTGTTTTCCCCAAATTCTGAACTGTTCCTTTAACATAATTTTGCTTAAAATAAAGTCTATCTGCGCTGCCACGGCCATAAAAAAATACAACAGACAACATAATGGATATCATTAAGACATAAAACAGACACAAATAGACATAATCTTCCCTCCAAGTCACACATCAACATAAGACACGAACAAAAACCGAGATTTTAGAAGATGAGCATTTTTAAGCAACAAAACTGAATCTGTTGGTCTTAATTTAAGGCAGTTTAATTAAAGGACAGGTTTATATTTTTGGGTATCTTTGTCCTGGCTGGGAACTCTGTACAGGGAGACAAAAAGAACAAATTCAGAGCTCAAAAGACCAACTTTGGAGGATAAAAACTCAGTTTGTCTAATCAGACTGCAGAAAACTTTTAGCCATCATACACAACAAGGTGCCCCAGTACAGTGTGTCTCAAAACACCTGAAGGGGGACTTTGGAGTAAAGCATTTTTTATATTAATTTTGAAACTATCAGTCATGTTCAATAAGAAATTTAAATGTAAATTAAATTAAACCATCATTTATATTCATTATTCCCATTTTCACTGAGATCATTAACTGTTGAAAAGTGTTAACTGCTGCAAAACGCTGCAGAAGAAGAAAGAAACAAACTCGATCATGTTTGTGAGCAGGAAGTCAGTTTCTGTGCTGAAACGACAGACGAAAATAAAGAAAACGAGATTTATGGTTGAAATGCAGCAGTAAATACGGAGAAAGAAGTGAAAGAGAAAACAAAAAACAGAGACATCAAAATGTCATCAGTCTGAAGAAGAATATGTTTTTATGGGAATTATCTCAACAAGCTGTACCTCTTTATGAAGGCATTTCTTTCCACCATATGTTCTTTCTACCACTGCTGCCTGTGAGGAAATGTAAAATGAACAGCGGTTTTACAACTATGGTAGTTATACCAGTAGAAGAATATGCACTAGATGCTGACAAACATTCATTATTGGCGAGTGTGTGGATCCATGCATGGATCAGATATCCTGCTGATTCCCAGCAGTGCCTCGTATACTCCAGACCTCAGGCACTGGGAAGGAAAAATGGTTTCAGAATATCTCTAATTACAACCTTGTAAATGCTCACAAAACATTTGTCATGCCATCATGTGGACACGTATGTTGTGTGTGTGCACTTCAGACCTGAGATGTTTGAGGACTCAGCATCTTCAGCGTCTCCTGCAGCCCTGATGGAGGCTGCTGTGTGCTAACCAGAAGAGATCTAACCCCCACCAACACCTCTACAACCACAACATCTGTCAGGTCTTCTCGCAACTCAGTCGACACCTGGTGCGTATCAGTGGATGTACACACACACACACACACACACACACACACACACGGACCTGCACAGTGTGAGAAGAGTTGTAGATGGCCGATCACTCACAGAACTAGAAGAGTCGATCTCCACCAGGAAACCTGCAAAGAATATTTAGAGGAAACCCCTCTGTAACGAGACATGAGCACCAGTGGAAAAGTACTTTATGTCACTGTAATTATACCGTATATATAAATGTGACCAAGACCGTCATTTGTTGTAGGTTATAAGGGGTTGTAAGGGGTTTTAGGGGGTTTCAGGGCTGCACCTAACGATTATTTTCATCGTCGTGTGATTGGTTTGTTATTTTCAATTAGCAATTAGTTGTTTGGTCCATGAAATGTCAGAAAATGGTGAAAAATGTTAAAAGAGAGAGGAGTAAAGAAAACCAGAAAATATTCACATATAATAAGCTGAAATCAGAGAATTTGACTCAAAATGATTGATTATCAAATTATTTGCAGATTAATTTAACGGTTAATTAACAATAGATTAATTGTTGCAGCTCTGAGTGTTTATGTTTGTTAGTTTGTTCATCTGTTCCTTCCTTTGTTGTGAACAATTTATTTATTGGTGACATTTCCAACCAGTGAAGCATTTTGTCACTACAGGCCTTGATAATACATTTTCAACTGTGTGCGCACTGTGCATGGTAGAATATATTGTTCTTTATTTTAAAACTGTGAGATGTATCCAGATGATGTAATCCTGTTAACATGTAGTCCATTACTCTCCAAGCCTGGTAACTAGTTACATGAAAGTAGTTAGTTTCCAGCATTGCTTGTGTGAACTTTTGTCATAATTAGCATAAGAATATTTGAATAATGGGCAAAAAAAACGTGTTTTGTAGCAGTTCATCGTTGAGTCCAGGTGGACGTTTGTACCAAGTTTGAAGCCATTTCCTCCAAGCATTACTGACATATTGCGTTTAGGAGAGTGGGATGGACATGAAGGTTACAGTAACCTTTGTCCACCAAAATCTAATCAGTTCATCCTTCAGTCCAGGTGGACTTTTCTGCTAAGTTTAGAAGAAATTCCGTTATTGCGATCACCAGAATGGGACCCAAAAACATAACACCCCCGGACACAGCTGTTGCCAGTGTGGAGGTATATAAAAAAAGAAGGTTTTTCAAGGTTCCACAATAAAAGATGGATTGCGGAGCTCCTTCAGCACACAGTCATGAATGTGCACAAGACAAAAAAAAGACTGATGTGTCCAGTAATATGCAAGATCAGCTGCAGACAAATCACTCACACTCACATGCAAGTGATCGCATGATCCCCTCCAGGCTTACGTCTGGCGGAGATAATAAAGAGAGAAGACATTTTACATGAAGATTAATCTGTTTATTATATATATATATATTTATATATCTATATATATACTCATCATGATATCAATATCATCATTAACATCCATCCGTAGGCACCTTATATGTAGATAGACTGGGAGTAGAGACTTGGTCTGCATGCCTGTTGGTTACAAAAACACTCAGAACAGAATCGAAACATGCTGTCAACACGGCAGAAACAAAACTCTTAGATTTGTTGTCTTCTGTTTAGATTGTGTTTGAGGCGTCGCTTACATGTTTGCTACTTGTTTATGCATAAACTAATGTGAAACCTGTGAGCGGCTGAGACTGCGTTCACCGCTAATTTGTTGAGAAATATATGTGTGTGTGTGTGTTAGTGTCACCGCATGTGTATGAGTGTGTGCTTGTGTGTGTTTGAAACAGAAAGTCTGGGTTTGTGTGCATATTTTACGTGCGTGCCAGCATGTGTGAAAGTTCTTGTGCAATAACGTTGTGTGAGGTTCAGTCTGGCATTGTGTAACAGTGCGCCGTGTATCAACGTCTATGAGTGTGTGTGCCAAACCTCTTACAGGTTCTCGGAGACTACGAGCCAGTTCAGGCAAGTCCTCGGACACCTTGGCACAGTTGCCAGATCTCGAGCTGGTTAAACCTGGATGTCAGAGCCAGAAATACAGTGGAAAGTTTCCCTCATGCCTCTGGAGGAAAATCTATTCTCTCGCTTCCCCTCCTTGCAAGTAGGGAGCAAGCACACACTCTGGAGAGTAACAATAAAGAATCAATATTTTACTGCCTCCACCCAGGGTTATTACAGCACTGCAGCCGGGGATATGGATCACTAAAACACCCTGCTACATTTGTTATTTAGTGTGAGAGTCTGCAGGCAAATTTAGGTCTTGACCTGAAGTTTAGACTGTCTGCATGAAATTTGTAAAAAAGATTTCAAAGAGATGCTGTGGGAGAAAAAGGAATACAACACTTTCAATAATCCTTTACAGCCACGTTGAAGTGCAGAATTACAATTGAGTTTGAATACAGACACTTTCTTTACAGGGCCACAATCAAAAAAACATGATGAAACTCAATGCAAGCGGTTCATATACTGTCAGATCACAAGGAGTCAGCCTTGTGTTCTTTTCCCTCCGGATTTCGGGAATGCATGGACCTTGGTTTTTGTCAGGCTCTTGTGTGCAAATTTTAATCCTCCTGACCACATCTGAGCAAGGAACAGTTTGACATTTGGAGAGATATGCTTATTTCTTTATCGCCAAGGGTTAGATGAGAAGATTGATACCACTGTCATGTTTGTCCACTAAATTTGAAGCTACAGTCAATAGCTGTTAGTTTAGCCTAGCATAAAGACTTAAATAAGGGGAAACAGTTCGCCTGGCTCTGTTTAAAGGTAACAAAATTCATTTTCCAGTATCTCCTAAGCTCACAAACATGTATATCTGATTTGTTTGTCATTTATGCCTTTTGAGATGTGCTTGTAGGTGGATTTTTGTTACCTTTGGACATAGCCCGTTAAGCTAACGGCGTACTAAATGTAGCTTTATAATTATTGGACAAATATCAGAGTGGTATTGATGCTACCATCTAATTCTTTGAAAATGAAGGTATATGAGCATATTTTTCAAGTTTTCAAAGTTAAATCTAAAATAGCTGGTGCTAAAACATGCAACCACAGGCTGAAATGCTAACAAAATGCCTGAAGCTAGCTTAAAGCATTGAATTTCAGCATGTGAAAGGATTATTTTAGCACCATATGTCCACCAGAAAGGAAAAGTTATGCTGGCAAATGTTCCATCTCAGTGTCCCTTCTCCTAAGCTTTGCTTTTCTTTGAGGAAATGATCCCACTGAAGGTGAAATACTTTGATATTTACAACTATTTGATCAGATCACCGGGTAAAATCGTCATTTAACCCGACAAACCAACACCAGCTCTTTCTTTGCTTAGTTAGCTTGAGGCTTTACAGTTTGTCTGGACAAATTAGCATCTTTAACACCCACTTAGTCAGTCAAGATCCTGCAGTTTTCTCACTCTTGCTGGTGTTACCTCACATCTGTACTCAGTCTTTTCTTCTTTTTTGGTTTGAAAACATATACAAACTTGGGTTTTTTGGCCTGTTGGTTGTGGATCCCACCACACAGCAGCTTTTAGACATTTTTCTGTTGCTTGCGAGCAGATGGAAGTGACGAGGGACCTTCACACAATACAAA
>JAJHUR010108451.1:1200-12293 GCA_027495735.1 Lutjanus campechanus | reverse complement strand
CGTTGCACAAACTAATAATGTTTTATAATGTAAAAATATTGTGTTTAAGATCTATTTAGGTTTAGGGGCAAAAACACTTGGGTTAGGAATAGGGGAAGATCATGGTTTGGTTTAAAATGATCACTCTGCCAAAAATCTCTTGCAGGTCTGGGTCAACAATCTGCTGTAGACACTACCAATTTTCCTCCAGAACTGGAACAATTTTGGGAATTTCATATGATTTCTGCAGTTGTATTTTTCTCTGAACTCCTCTCACTGGTTCGACCAGAGCCAGGCTCAGTTGGAAAAGGGTGATGCAACATGAGTTTCGCTAGATTTGAATCAAAATGTGATGACAGTTGTGGGGTTGTTTGGTTATGTTGCCAGGCCACCGTCAATCAAATATGACGACGCCCATAAAAGTCTTGTTCAGGCAGATTAGCAGAGTTTTGGAGTGTTAAAGTTTTAATAAACAGCTTAGTTTTCAGGGGTTTTAACATTTCTTTATTTGCCTCTGAACAGGCCAGAGTTTTAAGGTCTGTTAAAGGACATCTAAAAGTTTAAAATATAAAATTATGCATTGTAAAAAGGAATCTGTGGTTGGTAGCCAAACTAGGCAGTGATGATAAAATATGCATCAAGATTCGATTTTATTCATCCATCCACACCTGCAGAAACAGCCAGGGAGCGACCAGACTTTGAACCTACGCCATTGTTTTCGCCTAACTGTGTGATGTGTCAGCTCCCAGTGAGGCGTACACCTCAGTCCAGCCCTCTGGCTCACATCTCAACACATCACCACCTCCATTCAGGCCATGGTGCCGTCTTACAGCCGCCTGCCCTGCTGTCTAAGGTCAGCTCTGTTCCTCCGTGTATGTTTGCGTGCGTGCATGTACGTGCCGGGCCTGGTTTTATTAGGACTGTTGTGGCGCCTCGTTCTCCGTGGCTGGTCAAAACACAGACATGTGACGTTACATCCTTGTGCCAGAATTTAATCACAGAGGTTAACACCGCCTTGGTTCCGTACATGTACACATCAATGCACAAACTTACACACTTAGCACGCAGGACAAACATAGGATAGGTCAGTGCATACAAACATGAAGACATGCGCACACACAGGTCAAGGTCCCTGTCTGTGCTACAATAACATCCATCGAACTTAAGTCTCTGCTGTCATCGTCATTGCAATCTTATGGCAATCACCAAAGAGATTACTTTTCCCTTTGGCCCGTGCAACCTCACACACATTTAGACCTTGCGCACAAACACAGAGCAGAGAACTTTCAACCAATTAGAGCTGACAAATGCCAAGTAATTCTATATGAGAGATTGTGGTCTGGTAGAGTCTTAGACTGTACAGCATTATTACTACCATGAAAACCACCAGAGTTGTTTTCCAGGTCCATTCTGTCAGAGATATTTTTTCAAGCAAGAGGAGAGCGGCCCAACCGATGTTCTGCTCCATGCCTGTGGGCTTCATGTGGCTTAAATTCAACAAAACATGTAGTGTAACTGTATTAAAGTCAGATTGTGGATCAAGTGTGGATCACCTCAGGAGAAGTTTGCAAAATATGTGTATGTCTGTTCTATCAGCCTGCTAATTTTACAAACCGTCTTGCAGATGTTTGGGCCTTACTTTCTTGGCATTTTCAAATTCTTTTAACTGCAGAGCACTGATCATAGAGAAAAACATCTCGAAGTTTAACAGCATATCAAAGCAAGGCAAAGGTGTGGACTCATGATGTGGGGTCACACGACTTGGATGTGAGGATCAATCACGTTGCAGGAGAGAACCATGAAGAACTACTGTTAAGTTACTGAGCTCCAGTTGGAAGAAATTATATTAAAAATTAAGATCATATTGTTCATGTGCAAAAATTATGCAGTGGTCAACAAAAAACAAACTGCAGTATGCAAAACCTGCAGCTCAAAAATTACAGATGGAGACAACCAACTCCATTCAATGTTTTAAGACTGCCTTGTGATTTGCAATGCAAAACAAAGACCTGGTCCCACCTCTGCAGCAAGGTTGATTTCATCTAGTCTGTACACAAAGATTGGACGGCTGTTGCTGACTTAAGGCTGCCTGGGTGAAAAACACAGTGCTCACAAGAGAAAGAGCAGAGAGAACCAGCCAGCTACTCTCTGTGGCAGTTCTTACTCCAGTTCCTGTTGGACTTGCCAGAAAAGAAATGTTTACAGTGCAAGTGACATACAATACTATAATCTTAACAGGAAAAATCCCCTCAAGCATTGTCCTTGAGTTTCAAAAGACACACAAGTAGCAGGTGAGTAGTCAGTGCAAGCCCAGTTTGTTCTTAGAGGAAGTTCCCAGAGTAAGAGACAGGACAGCTTCAAATATTACATCCTCCTCCTCTGCCTATTCACATAGACTGAATCAGCCTCTGAATCAATACATTTTCAGCAACTGCCACACTTACCTTGGCTTGTAATGCCAACTGTTAGTGAGATGACTGACCAGATTTAGCATAACATTCTTGTTCGGCGAATCTAAGTTTGAATTCTCCTAATAATTTTTGTGTAATATAAGCTATAATAATACTGCAGCTACTGTGCATGTTTTTTCCCATATTCTAAAGAGGATCAAACTGTTTCAGGGCATATTTGTGGAAGCAGTTCCTAAGCTTGAGCCTCTGGGTGCATGTTCCCACGGCTTTGATTGACATTTGAGGGCTGGCATTGCTAAGAGACATGCTGTCAGCTTAGGGTCTGTGGTGCACTACTAACTAGAGAACGTAATATTGACATATGCTGTATTCAGCACTCGGAAAAAAACATCCTCTGACCCGGAAAAATGCAGTGGTCATTCATGTCGGAACTCCAAGTCGGAAACTCGGGCAAGATCTGTCGAGATTGAGTTTGCCAACATAAACACACCTGACGTCACAGCAAAATGGTGATGCACACAGTGAACAGAAAGCAGAATTACCTTTTCATCAATTTTTACTATGTAGTGTTTTTGTTGTTGTTGTGAAACTTGCAGTAACAACTTTGTAGCAACTTTCCATTCAGTTAATTTGTGCTTCATGTACGTCATGATTCAGTCTGTTTCCATATTACTTACTTTTGTACAATTACACTCAGGTGTATGGAAATGCATTAACTGTCTGAACAAAAAATCCCTCTGAGGAACACTAATCTAGGGAGCATTAAACTTTCCTGTTTTTGGCAATTACAATTTTGACCAAATACATGCACAAACACCAAGGATATAAATGCTGATTTGTTCCTTTCTGAGCACGACTTTTTGAATTCTTTCACTGCGACACACTGTGTACTTTTAGCCCTTTAGCCTATTAAGTCACTCACTGAAAGTTGTAAGAGAAAGTCACGAGTTACGCTCTGAATCAACTGCTTAAATGAACAACTATTGGGCTCAACTCCAAAAATCAACCTGACACAATCATTGACAATCAAGATAAAAGTGAGATGATTCAAATACTTTGCAGGAAATCAAATATCAGTGGCGCAAGAGAATCATTGCCCCGATTTATTCTTTAAGTCTATTCCCATTGTACTTTTGCACAATTACACTCAAGTGTATGGAAATGCATTAACTGCCTGAACAAAAAAAATCCCTCTGAAGGACACAAAACTAGGGGAACGTTAAACTTTTTCTTTTACAATTTTGACCAAATACGTGCACAAATGAAGACAAGCGCCAAGGATATATATGCTAATTTGTTCCTTTCTAAGTCTGACCTTTTGAATTCTTTTGCCGTGATGCACACCGTGTACTTTTGGCCCTTCAGCCTATTAAGATGCTCACTGAGAGTTGTAAGAGAAAATCCAGTTACACTCCCAAGCCCAAGACTCTGAATCAACTGATTAAACTATTGGGCTCAACTCCGACAATCAACCTGACGCAATCAATGACGATCAAGATAAAGTCGAGATGATTCGAATACTTGGCAGGAAATCAAAACTCAGTGGCGCAAGAGAATCCAAATACATGTAAAACATCAGCTGAGCTGTCCAACAACTATGTATGTGTTGGACTCCAGTGGGATTTATCCTAGTTTCCATCTATGGTAAACACAGACAAGTATAACCAGGTCCTGTTTGAGCTAAAATAAGCCTACAGCCAGTTTTCAACAGACAAGATGTCATTGCACAAGTATGTCTCTGGAGACAGAAGATGAACCATGACTTTGGAGCCACATCACTGGCCCCAGGCTCAGGTGAGCAGTGAAAACAGACACCAGAGATGTGAAGAGGCCAAGGGGTCACTTATCAAGTTCATTTTGCTAACATCTCGACAGCGTTTTAGCACGTGGCACTTGTCCTCCATCTAACTTTATCAAGAGTGTGGACAATAACAAGCCATATTGCCTTTCATGTCCTGCCAAGGGAGGATTTTGATGTCCCTACAACTCACCAACACTAAATAAGGATAAATGGACACTGAAGCTGGCAGGCTTGAACTGATGGCACACTGGGGCTGGGGATAAGTGTGTTTCATAACCCACATGAGAAGCGACCTAGGTATTCGACCTATGATGTCCCCTTGAGACGATTACATAGGTCCGTAGGAATTGGAAAGCAACTGCAGACTACTATTAGACTGTAATAGAAGACAATATTTAGATGTCAGAAACGTCTGTAGATGTAAAAAGGGAATAATGCCCAGAGCAAACGTGATGGTGACATGACAGAGGGCAAACGTCCAAGTGAAACACAGGGTGAGATATAAACCACTCAGACAGCCTGATCCCACTATGAGGAGTGGGTCTGAATTTGTCTCATCTCAGGAACAGCCTGTCCAGGGATGTCACACCTCCTCCACTCTACGGAGGCTGATAGATAGCCCGCACTATTATGTAACAAGCATCTTTTCCGTCCAACACTCCCTCCTCTTCTTCCCACCAATACCAAATCTGTCATGTATGGCCCACCCATCTGGCCACCGGCACGCTCACAGCCCAAGAGTGAATTTGTGCTGACAGGAGAAGCCTGGAGCTTCCAAGCGGGATCTTCTGTTTATACCTCGTGCTTGGCCCTTGGACCCATATGTCAAGAAACAGCCCCAGAACAGAAAACAGCAGAGGACTTTGAGATCACCTCCACACTGTGAAAACAACCCACGTTGTCAAAAATCCTCCGGAGCTGCAGAGGGATCTCTGTTTTGGGGCCAATAGTTTAGGAGAGTCTGGATTCCCCACATCACTGTCATGGAGAATCATTAGGTCTTCACACAGTACCACAAACATGTCTTCTGTTATGTTAAGAAATGATAAAAAAATTAACTCTGACACTTGCAAAGTCAGTCAGAGGTGCCAAATACTAGAAGATTAAAATAGTCTTGTCTTCAGATCCAGACACATATGACTATTCTCTCATACTGTTTATATTTCAGACTAAATATCTGCAGATACATATTCGTACACGTAGTAATTTTAGACCAGACTGCCTGAGCCAATTAATCTGAACAAGTGTTCTTTTTTTCTCTCTGGTGGAGACGGCGGTGAGCCTGCAGCTGACTACCAGGCAAATGAGCCGTTAAAGTTGGGTAAACATCACTACATATGGATCTGCTGAACACATGACAGCAGCATGGAGTTTGCTGAGGTCCTCAGCCGTGCCTAAATTGTGCCGATAGTGCTGTGGCCTGTGTTAGGATGAATAAGAGGCCAGGAGGAGTTGGAAGCAAAAGTAAAACAATATTAAATTTGAAAGTAATTACAAGCTACAAATACAAGCTGAAAATGTATCTATGTAATGGCCTTTTGCAGTTACACAGTTTCCACACAAATAAAATAAGTACCTCTGTGGCCACTAGGGGGCAGCTGAAAGTTAAACAGTGATATGTTTTACCTTTATTCCTCTATCGTAGCCATTCCCAAACTTAAGAATGCAACGGTCCAATTTGAAGTCTGTAAATTTCTTCTGCGGCCCACCCAAACCTTTAACAACGCACAAGACCATTGCACCAATGACAAGATACAGGATACGTTCCAGTGTTGATGTAATAGGTCACAAAATATGGTCTACCACCTGTTAAATTAGGTCAGATAAATAAAGAATAACACGTAATTTAAATCCCATGGCTGTTTTATTAGTTTTGATTCCATTTTTAAAATTAATCATATTTTTTTTGGTAATTTCAAATGTATAAAATGAAAACTTAAAGATATTTGTTTTATTTATTTCATGATCTCTCAAGGCCCACCCGTAGGGCTTTTACCACCCATCAGTGGGCCCCAGCCCACACTTTGGAAATCACTGCTCATTTCTGATATTTCTTCCTGCTTCAAGTGCTTTTACCAGAGTTGGGTACCACTCACATTTGTACAGACACGGTACTGATACCGGTACCTAGAATCCAGTACCGGTACCCACCAGTACCTTTTTTCTGTATGTTACTCTACTTTACATATACTGGAGAGAGTAGTGAAAAGTTTAACTACAGTTATGACTGCTTTTGGCTTGCTATTACCCTGACGCACTCACTTACTCAACCCCACCTTTCACAAGCTGAAGAAGTTAAATCATCATAAACTAAATGCAGCTGCAAAGAACCATGCACATTTGTGAGGGCAGCAGCCAAACACTCCCTTCTTGCTACTCGTGTCAACCTTCGTGGCACAGCCGCCCTACGTTGTCTGAAAGCACCTTGAAGTCTTCTCTAACACTTCCACTTTCCTATGCTGTCAAAGTTTCTGTCAGTCACAAATGCTAACTTGACTATATGTGGCCAGTCATCTTTCTTCTGGTGTTTCCTGGACGCTACAATGCAATCCCTCATCTCTTCTCATTCTGTCTTTCAGAACTACTTTTGCGCAACCACACCACCTCTATCAACACCACTGTGACCTTCAGGATGCTCTGAGAAATCCAACTCTGTGTTTCCATCAACCACCTGCTGGCTTCACTCCCCCACCACTAGTGTGTGCACCCCAGGGAGATCCAGCCCCATCTCCTTCACTGGGTTGCATTTAATGAAGAAACTTCATTTCAATGTCAACTGTGAAACTCATTCTCAGTTGCTAACCTCACTAAATATTGCTATACACTTTAAATTAATCTCTCCATATTGGAATAATATATACATTTAACTGACCTCTATTAGTGGCCGGGACTCAAGCAGTAACATCTGACATTTAGATACATGACCTTGGACTTGGAATGGACATTTTTCACTGTCTTCTGACATTTTATAGAAGTTGCCCTACATTACAGTTAACTAGAATTAACTTTGGTCTTTGTTGGTACTTAATAACTGCTAATGTATAAAACATTTGTATGGGGGGAAAGTAAAAATTGACCTTGGGCAAGTAGATTTCTGACCCACTTGACTGACCAGGCAGCTAAAAAAAAAACAACCTTGACATTGAACCCTGCATGGTCTTCACAATTTCATCTACATGAGCTTGTAGTGAAAACATCATATTAGGAGTGACCATAATAACCAGATTACCATTCAAGACTGTTGTTCTTGGAATGAGCTTGCTCCAATGCTCTGAAGCAATCCACCTGCTCATTCTCATGCATAACCTTCTGCAGTCAAAGGCAAACTGCCAGCTCTTAAAATTGAAAAACAAATTATGAAATGGCATGTAAATGGATGAGTGGACTCATGGTGAATAAAATATACTACTTAGAAAAGCCAGTGTTATATATTTTGTTAATGTTGGAGTTCTGACCACATCTTCAGAGTTCTTTCCAAATACCACAATGTGGTCACTGGCTAAATAGTGCAGCAGTGAGACAGAAACCACTTTCCCTCACGCCAAACAACTTGTTGTTCACCACCAGAGAAACCCAAGCAGGCCACTGTATGTTGGATGGAGATCCCTGGGTATTAATTAACAGTGTAGATGAAGCAGAGAAAGAGAGGGCAAAGGAAAAGATTGAGAGAGTGAGAGCGTTCTCTGTGACAACTGTTGACAAGCTTTAAATCCCCCATACTCTTCTTTATCCTCACCTCCATCATCTAGCTGTCAGCGAGGACTTGTGGTACCATCTGAGTTGTTTATGGAAGTATTAATAAGCTTTTTTAGGGAGTCAGAATAAAGAATCATGTTATTGTGTGACAGGTGCAGCAAAGGACTGGCAGAGCAGAGGTGCCACATGGAGTTTGGTGAGGTGAAACGTAATGTAAACCAACAATGAAGCCCTTCAGACTAACAAGAGCCCCACTGACAAACCAGAAAAAGACTGGTGAGTATCAGCATGGCAATTCAGGTGTGCCAACAGAGAGCACCTGTGCATTCTCTAAGTAGGTTGAGCGGTAAAAATGTCAGTCCATCAGCAGATATGAGGTGTCCTTTGGATTCGCAAGGGGAATGTTCCACACTTACAGCATGTTATTGACTAGTAGGTTGGGGCAATCGGACAAATATATAGTCTATCGAGGATAGGCTGAATCCATCGTCTTTATTGTGTTTGCATGAAATATGCTTTACGATGAGTTAACAAGCCAATTAAGCCAGTCTTAGTTCTGTAAAATGGAGAAACTTGAATTCAGAAAGTGTATGATTGTTTTGTTTTTTTGTTGTTGTTGTTGTTGTTGTTTTTTTAAGAAAACAGGCGTGAGAATACTTAATTTCTTGGCACTTTCAGAGTTTATTTTGTTTATTGGACAAAGTGAATGTACGCAGCGTACTTAATGTAATGGATGCACCGCTTGCAGACATCTCCCAGCTGAGACTCGAGAGGAGGGGAGGAGGTGGGAAGAATATTTTGCAAATTGCCAGCTGATGGGCTGATGGTGGCTGGTTGGAAAATATTAATAAATCACCCAATCCTATTAACCAAAGTCCAGCTTGCAGAGAAAATCTGAATCACTTGACACAATTTGATTCATTACGGTCATTATATTGTATCAACACCACCACTGACCCACTTTCTCCACCACACACGATTGCAGCCAGTGTTGTTCATTGCACATGTGTGCGTACATGAGTCTCAAAGATTTTAATTTCTTTCAGTCGTAGGGAAAACCAACCTCAACACTCTCATGTATGCATCTATAGAGTTGCCTTCACACATAAAGACGAACATAAGTCTCAGCATGCTTTGTAATGTCACGTAATTGATTTTTATTTGTATTGACAGATGTTTACTTCAAAATAATGAGCAACTGGAGTTTACTCAGCTTTTTATTTGGCTAATGAAGGGCACATCATGTTTACATTTAAGCAAAAAGAACATGGAGTATCCCTGCAAATGCCTGTGATGTTGACATAAAGTGGCTGCAGTCTGCTACATCTACAGTACATCTAGACACTGACAACAATCTGGCTCCAGCTGGATTTTCCATCCAGACTGCTGTCTAAGAGAAAGAGACTATATTCATCTTAAACTGTCCCACTTTCCAGTCCATAAAAATCAGACATCTCCCAAACCAGAGCCTTGCCTTGGACCTCATTTATAGGAGCAGAGAGCCGACTTTCCAGCCAGACCTGTCACACACACACACAGACCAAGATCTGGCCTGTTGGGTCCTGGTTTCATCCTCCACACAGAAACACACACTTTCTCTATCCACTCGCAATTCCAAATTAAATTGTGACAGACAGGCATCCACTACAGATGTAGACTGGCATGGATAAGGTTCCTGCTGCCTGCAGCTTCTCTTGCCTCCCATCATACAGCTGTCAGATTATATAAAAACCTTTACAGCACTTGATATAATCTGTCAGTCCCACTAACAAAGTTTTAAATGGGATGTTTAGACTAATTTGGGGATCAATTTATAAAGAATAACTGGCCAAAACTGGAAAACAAAGAAATTACATCACAAGGTAGCAGTTAATTCACTAATTGAACGCACTTCCATGGCTATTTGTTGAAGGGAGTCAACTGAAGCAGTAAATTGCTCAGTGTGTGCTATATTGACCAAAAAAGCAGAGTTCTCCTCCTGGACACCAGGATGCATTATGAAAACATGACAAATTGTTATTATTTTGACTGATACTGCAACTGCAATATGATTTGCGATATTAGAGGGAATGATCATTTTTACATCATTAGTCTCATTTTCATTGAAAAACAATGACAAAATGATTATCATGTGTTTTTTGTTGCGATCTGTTTTCGCAAGTCTGTAGAATATGATGTGTAGGCCAGGATTAACAATATTTAATCTAAAATTGTATTTTGGCACATTTTGGCAAATCCAAGCTGAAATAGTCTGTTGTTCTTCCTTATATCCGCTGACATAACTGGATGCAGGACTAGCCGCAGATTTTGCAGGAGAACTCAGCTCTCTTGGTCAATATAGCACACACCGCAGATTTTTTTTTGCTTCAACTGACTACATTTAGCATTATCACTGACTGGACATCCACATGAAAAGTGCAGAATTTTCCCCTTAACTGGGTCTTTATATTTCAGTATACATTTCAGAAACTGATAGAGAGCAACACTGCACAATGAGGTGTCTTGCTTTAATTAAATTGATGAAGTGGAAGCAAAGGCATGTCTTTCAAATGGGTTGGGTCACCGTCCATGGCGATGACTGAGCCCTCTGCCATTGTAACATCATGATTCAAAAGCCTTCTGTATTTGAGGTAGCATGTGCCCTCAGACTTGCCACAGATTCCACTTTTGACATGTGGGAGAGGAAATAAAAAGAAGCTGCTGCTGTTGACTGGACTATGTCTCCACGTCACGTCCATTATTTTCGTTTTAAACACAACTAAATTATGGACATGTGATGCCGAGACCCTTTTAGACCCAGTAAAAGGCGGTGCGCACAGCCACACACACTGCTGCAAGCATCACGTCTCCTTCACGTGCACAGGGTGCGCTGTGCGCACAGCCGCACACACTGCAAGCATCACCGGTCTACTGAGCAGCATGGAGTTGGAAAATGTAAAGAAAAAAATTAAGTCAGGAGAGCTGAGTTTGAGCACAGTGGATGGAAAGTCGGAGGTATGGGCAATTCCTATGTGTTGTTCAATAGTACACTGACAACAGCATAGAGGTTGCTGCAGAGATGCAGGAGAGTCAGGACCCTGAACAGCGCCGCAGCCGAATTTAAACAGCCCACGGCACGGATTAAAAAAAAAAAAAAAAAGTCAGGTTTTAATCGGGCTCGGGCTCATAATTAAAGTTAATATTTCGGGCTGGGCCTGGCTCGGACA
>JAJHUR010108444.1:0-18509 GCA_027495735.1 Lutjanus campechanus | reverse complement strand
TCTTTTCAGTATCTGATGAGGGCTACAAACTGTCTTGTGATATAAATGTTAACATTAATAACTTCTAAGTCGCGAAAGTCTAAATTGGCAATGCAGAAATCCAAACGGATACAATGCCATTGCATCTCTGTAAATGAGGGAAATGTATTATATATGTGTTTTATAGCTTTATATGTTATAAAGAGATGAGTAGGAAATCACACATTGCACATCGACTTTATTGAATAAGCATTAACAGAAAACCTTAAATTAAATCAGAACCAGAAAGGGTTTTATTGCTGAGCAGGATTTCAAGGAATTTGCCTAGGCATTTTTGTGCATAAAGGTCACATTAAACAGGACACTAAGAGAGAAGAGAAATGAAAAAACAAATACTTGAAATGAAATTCAGCGATTGCTAACTTTAAGAATCAAACAGGTTCCATTTGCAGGGAAAGGGAAAGGGATGTCTTTGACTTCATCTTTCTCTTCACTCTGTTTTGTTGGATGAATCTTCAACTTCAGTTTGATGTCAGTTAGTCCCTCATTTGCCAGTGCTGCGCTGAGCTAAGAAGGAATAATTTCAATATTAGAAGGGCATTTTCAAAAATGACAATATGGGCATAAGCTTTCTAAAATAAAAGCAGAGCACTTAACACTATTTCTTTCATCTAGAAATTGTACAACCCTCTAAACCTGTGGCAATTAACTTGCGGCCCACCGGCCAAATCTGGCCCACGATAGGGTGCTGAGTGGCCCTCCAACCATTTTCTAATTCACAATGAAAATAAATGAACACATGTTTTTTTCCCAGGGAGGAGGGACAGATATGCCAGTTTTGTATGATCGGATAAATTAGGCAGAGAAGGCTGATCTTTGTGTGTGGCCTTTCAGGCTGTGCAGAGTGCAGTGGGATCTGAGGCTGTGCAGAGGAAGACAACTATTAGCTGAAGAGGAGCAAAAGTAACAGAGAAATAAGGATGATTCTGATCCCATAAATATTAAATATAAATATTATATTAAATATTTATATCCCATAAATATATGGGTATTTAATACCAGAAGAGCTTAAATATGCTGCTCATTCTGTACCTGGTTGGAGCAGTTAATGGGTTATGTTGCGATTGTTGTGGTTTTGAATTATTCCAATTTTCAGTGTTTGCATGATGGAAAATGTTGGAGCTATGTTTTATGTTTTATAAACTCTTTCACATATTACCAAACCATTTACAACAAAAAATGCAGTTGTTGTTATTAAATGCAGCAAATTATCTAAATGCAAATGTGATCATTTCAAAGAAAGACAAGTTAAGTGCCTTTTAATGTTTGTTCATTATACTATCTGATAACTACGCTAACATTATTATTAATGTTTGATTGGTAAGTTGCCCCTGGCTTCCTGTCATTTTACAAGTGGCCTCCTGGAAAAGCAAGTTGAGTATTCCTTCTCTGAACACACTGGCTACCAAATGTCATTTCTAACTCTGGTATGTTGTAAGAGATTCGAGTGTGTTATGCTCGTAGTGGTTAATGTAGTTAACTCATCTCACTTGTCGTTGCTCATCTCATGAGACAAACAACTGAAGGCTACTGACTTCCAGTGAGCTCACTTTTTTCTAACTCTACACTCCCAGATTTTTAGAAAATTCTTGTATTTTTAGGCCCTAACTGACAGTGCCTCAAGTGACATCACATGAGGCAGTTTATTGGATTTCACACAGCTCCCAGTGGAGCCACACCTAATATGAATTATACAATCAAGAATTGTAAACAGAGTCTTGAATAACTGATAGAGAGACAGTTTCACCTCTTGCTGGATCTGGGCATTAGTAGCTGGATCTGACATGTCAGCATCAGTCTCAATCTTCATCCTCACAATCCTCCACTTCACTTTTAGGGCTAGACAGTCCAACAAAAATGGGACCACAAACAAAGGGCAGAAGTATTTAAACATTGCTAGAACACACATAAGTGCATGTATCTTAATTGTTGTTTCTTTTACCTCCATGGCAGAAGAATGGAAGTTTGTTGTTACACCTCATGTCAGTCCAAAGATGGTCTGACATCTCAGCCACACAATGCTGATCACCGCCATTGTTATCTGGCTGTCCACTTTTCCACCTAGTGTAGGAAATTATGCTCTTGTCAGACCATCTCCATGGCACTCGGTACAAGCCAATCCACCGAAGAGATGTTGGCTTTATTGATGAAATCTCAGTGTTGTCCTGATCATTCTCAATCGTAACCAGGTCTGTGTGATTTTCTCTGCAGTAAGCCTGGGCCTCCTTCCAAGTCTTTTCTATATCAATTGCGATATAGGCTTTCCGGCGTGGAGGCTTTGTAACTACAATTGAAAAAAAATAAAGCTAGTGTTAGAAGCACCACAGCATTAGCTGTAAGGAGATGGCAGTGCTTCAAACATTCAAACTTGGCTATGTAGAGATGAGTAGTTGAGCATGAAAATGATGGGAAAATATTTCACCAAGAATTAAAGGTCCAGTGTGTAAGATTTATTGTGATTTATGGGCAGAATATGGCAGAAATTGAATATAATATTCAGAAGTATGTTTTCATGAGTAAATAATCAGCTGAAATTAAGAATTGTTGTCTTTTCATTAGCTTAGAATGAGCCGTGTTTATACAGTAGCCCAGAACGGACAAACCAAACAATGATTTTGGCCCAGTAGTTTCTCCTACATGCTTGGAAGGGGAGAGAGAGAGAGATGAGGTGTTTGTAATCTGCAAGCTCACTGCTAGATGCCACTATATCGTACACACTGGTGCTTGAAGTGGTTTTGAATTCAAACTTATTTTCCCTTATCTTGTCATTCATTCATTCAATTCAAATAGATTAGACCAGAATAGATTTGACAGCAACAATTCAAACCAGTGTAAATGCAGTGGAGCACAAGACTAGAGTATTGTCTAAAAGATGTCGAAAAACAAAGGTCGTAATAGTTTCAATACTAAATTTGTAACCATTTCCATAAAGCTAATTCTCCATTTGCAACCCAAGATGGCACCAGCTGATGTTACTTTGAAACTGCAGAAAAAATGTATGTGCTCGCATGGTTTGCTGTCTCAGCTGGCTGAATGAATAAACTATATCTGTTGAAACAAATTGTATCTTACCAGTGTAACAAATAAAATATCTTCTAGACTGACAGTCGATATCACTCCATTTTCCATTCGTGTCCACCAGTGCACAGCCCTGTTTTCCACCAAGATTATCTGGCTCGCCTTCGTTCCATTTGTTATACCCGGTTATGCTGGTTGTACGAGTCTCTGACCATCGCCAGGAGTTGGTGTCACTGCCCATAACTTCCTTCCAGGATTGTGGGTCATCATTCAGTCCAATCCATACTCTGGAGGTGACCCCATTAGGTCTGTTTAAAATGGCGTCAGGGCGTCCAATGGTCGCCAGGTCGGTGTGTTTCACTCTGCAGTAATGCTGAGCATCAGCCCACTTCATTGATAGATTGGCATAGTGGTACTCACGACGGGGCGTACCATGATAGCAGGATATGAGGCCAAATCCTGAGGGTTGACAATAGAGGGCATATTTTTCTGAATGCTAGTATAGACTGTGATGTCCCACAACAACAACAGTCACTTCTGTGTATGGCTGGCAGTTGATTGTAATTGTGGATTAAATATAAAAAAAAATCTGCAAACATGTTTATTTCTGTTGTCATTTTCAGCCATAACTGTAACATTTAAAGATAGTTAAACATGGTAGTCTGTCCTATATGGCAGTCCTGTTGTGCTTATGTATGTACGGTAATGCATTGCTAACATCTTTGATAAACCACCTAACAGTGACATCTCACCACTAGTCACACTAACTTGGCTTGAAACCGGGCACCATTCAGGCTGCGTTCATTGGCCAAACGATGATACTCTCTCTGCTGTGTCCTCGCTTGTTTTTTTTCATGTAACCATCTTTGATGTCTGGGTCTGTGCGTCCGGCTGCAGTTTATGCTGCAAAATAGCTATACCAAGAAGTTTCCTTTGATTTGTGTCCATTTATTTTAGGGGGTAGGAGAGACCGTGCGCAGCGGTGGCCAAACAAGGTAGAGACTGAAGGAGAGGGTCACTGGTTGCAAGAAAGCCAGTGAATCAGAAAAATAAAACATTATTTTCTGATTGTTTCACAGCAGTTATGTTCAAATATATGTTCGCCGCAACGCCTTATTGTGTCTGTTATTCTATTTTAATTCAGCTAGTTTCAGATAAACCAGAGCATTTTCATTCATCTGTAGTCAACAGGTAAATAAGATCTCCAATCTACAATCGATACCAATACTAGTGAATTTTCACTATTCTCGATAAAATTAAGCCATTGTTGCTTTTCTTTGCCACTTGAAACAGAAACTCTTCTGAGCTTATAGGACAAAACACTGAGAGGTATTTACTGAACCTGCTACAAATCACTGTCAGGACAGCATGTTACCATGTCTGGGAAGTAACGCAAAAGTGATTTCTGTTTCTCTCATTCGCCCCCTCTTTTTCCTTTCATATTTTAACACTTTATTTTAACAGAATAGCAATACGCATCTGTTGATCTGTAGTGTAGAAAAAGAACGGAGTCCACAGTTTTAAGATTTAACCTATTTTGTTGTGCTTGGAGCACTGACCAGCTGAGCTGACAGAGTGCACTGGATGCGCTGTTGTGTGCACCGCTGCAGCCAGCGTGTGTGTTTGACTGAGAGGGAGACAGAGAGGGGGAGAGGAAGGTAAGGGGAGGACTATTGGACACAGTCTCTCTGGAAGTCATTAATACTTGCTCTGACCGCTGCTTTGTCACTTGACCTGCTCGTCGTAACCCATGGTATTTTCTAGAAAGTTGATCTGAACCCACCTGCCCCATGTGCTAACTGGGTCGGTCCGCGCATCACTGCATTTTCTTTTGGATGAGTTGAAGCGAAGCTGTTACTGCAGCTGCACATGTCGCTATCTTATAAAATAACAAAATAATTTAACATAAATATAGCAAAAAAAAAAGAGAGATAAATAAATCATTGGTTTGAAACCAGTCTTAAGAGTGTTTGCGTATGTTTTATCTCACCACCACATATGACATACAAATGAAACCTACTTTTTTTTAAGCATATGTAGTGTTTGTAGACTTTTGTCTGTCTTTTGTTCTGCTATAGTCCTTTGGTACTGTATTACAGACTTTTTAAATCAGTATGCACTTAGACCTACATTACCATTGATTGCTAATTTATCTGACAACACTAAAAGCACACATGTCCACTGTGACTGATGATCCTTATGTGAGCCAGTTTAAGTTGATTTCTATAATGTAGTGAAACAGCTGGAAAATAATGGCTGCCTGAATGGTAGAAAAACACTTTTAGGATACTTCAGTCAGCAGCAGTAACATTTCTAGTTAATAGGCTGAAACACACAACCACCAAAGACAAAATAAAATCTCTTACCAAAATGGATGAACACCACAAACACTTTATGATCCATGTGTGAATTTACTGAAAAGCAGATAAAAAAAAATCAGATAAATGACAACCAGTTGTTAACTGCAGTTCCCTGCTAAGATACCTCATAATTCATCCCCCCAACAGATTACAACATTAGAATGGAAGCCTCGGCGATATGGACAAAATATTGTATCATATTATCCTGGATGCTTTGGTAATATTGTTTATCGATCATTCATCAGTCATGCCAATAAAGATAGTGGAATTAAATTTACAAAATGATATGGTATATATATATATATGGTATATATTATGATATGGTTGTCTTTTTGAAAATGTTGACAGTGGGATTTCTGATAAATAATCATCAGTACTGTGGATATACTGACAAAGTAGGTAAAAGCAAATTATAGAACAGCTACGTTTACACCATAACATTATGTGAGATATCCAGAATCTACGCTAATATCTAGTCTCATATCACAATATAAATAAGATATATTGGTCAGTGCTACTGAAGTGCTACAAAACTGTTTCTAGTGTGTTGTATTTTAAACAGTAATTGGCTATAAAATAGCAGAACCTGGTTAAGTAAGTAAGTTAAGTAAAAGTAAACTAAACAATGAAAAAGGAGAAAATTGCTGCAATCAAGAATAAACATTGTTTAAATGATAACATAATTAATTATTCATTCTAAAGTCAAAAGGTGGATTTTTTCCCCCAAGGATTTTGTATAGTCCAGACGGATTTAACGTATTATGAGTATTGACGTAAACACATTAGCACACAATGGAATATGATTTTCATTTGGAAATATATTTATGTTTAAAAGGTTTTAGATTCCAATATCCTTCAAAATAAACCTCCATTTACATTTAGTATGAAGACAGAAAAGGGATAAACATGCACAGTCTTTCCAGAGAGCACAACAAAGGGGTAGTAGGGTTAGGTGATATGGACAAAATCAAAGATCAAAACATTTTTTTTTTTAACCAAATACTAATAATAATTGATATTACAACAATATCGTTGGGCTGGCTCGTGGTTCTTGCTTTCACAAAATATTAACTCCATTTTTGATAATAAGCAAAAGCTCTATTCACACAGGACTAGAATTACCAGGGGAACTTATGTGATTAGAAATTATACAGTAAAAGTAGAGTCTGTATTTTACTCGAATTTACTGACATTATCTCTCGGATATAACAATGTTGTACTGAGATGTTTCGTCCACTTTAGTTACAAGCATCAATGCACAATTGCAGCTAACCTTCTCTGTTATCACCACTAATTTTTAATGTCAATATAACCGATCTCCCATTGCAGCTGTTGACTGTTGTTCAACATATTATGAGCTGTAATCAAAAGTTTCATTAAGTGTCTAGCAACAGAAAACGGATGTAAAAAAAAAAAAGAAAAGAAAAGACAACAACCCCAAAATCAAAGAGATGCCAGCTTGCACAAGACAAATATTATCAAAGGATGTCTGTGTTTGGAGAAATATGTTTGGTAATTTGTGGTGGAATTCTTTCTTTACAAATTACAGACATGGCAGATTTGCACGGGATTATGATTAAAGTTGACCTCACAATTATTACAAATTACAAGAGGTCCCAGGGTAATACTAGTCCAGGGTGAATAGGGCTACAGACAACACTATATCCAAAATGGGACACTCTTCTCTCAGATCACGACACTGCTCTAACTTTGGTAAATTTCTCAGCCCCAAGGTGTAGCTTTTTTCAATTTGTGTTTCAACAAATGCCTTACAAGGGAAAAGAATCCATTAGCAACAGCACAGTAATATTAATAAAGTAATAGTAATAAAATAAATTATTAACTCCTGTTATATTGTTGAAAATGTATACTCACAGGTTTAAATCCAGGTAAACTGTTTTTTTTGTATTCTAAGCAGTTACATCTCTTATGCTAAACGCTTCAACACCCAAAGTTCCAAATTTCCCAAAGTTGTAATCACTCAGATCTGCAACCCTCAATGTGACACAGCAAGTGTTGTTGTGCTGTGGTAAAGATAGTACATTTAAATATACAAACAAATGAGACATCTGACTTTGGTTGACACACAATGATTATCACTTAACCAATTCCTAACACTTGCATATTTGCAGGTAAAGGGCAAGTGCTGTTGCTGTTTTTTGTGAGTCATTTTCATATGCAAATGAGGACACAAGCCAAGGTCGTGTAATGTTTTGGTTACATATTGAATGACAAAGTAAAATTGTTTTAGCCATGCTAGAGGCATGGTACAATAGAGATGGCATTGTTGATCGTTTGTTAGGACAGGTAGTCGGCCTGTCCAACACTTGTGCACATCTTCCAGCTGAGACCCGAGAGGACGGGAGGAGGTGGGAGTGGGAACGATGATATCGCCAATCGCAGATGGGTGGGCTGAAAATTTTAACATATCGCCCAACTCTATTTTGTACCAAATAAACATGCTCTCTTTCTTCTGGAGAACAGGATTTTTAGACTAGGTCATCTGTGCAGAGCTACAGTACCTCATAATAATGCTGCTTTCTCACAGCTTTTTCCTTTTTCAAAAAATGTGATTTGGTTTGGGTTCTGCGATTTGGATATTGCACTTGGCCATATGGCGATTTAATTGCAATTAATTGTGCATCCCCTCTTGCCACATATGTTAATTAATAACATCCTTCTTTTGTTATAAAAATTAAGTATGAACACATTACATTTACCTCAAAACATTTGCTGTTGAAAATTAGTTTGTCATTTCTTAGAGACAGGGTTGCTGTGAAACTTATCACCAAGTAAATATGCAGCACACAGCAAAAATTCTAACTATCTCAAATTATGTTATTATGTAAGCTTAATTAAATACACAGATTACCTAATTGCTAACACAACAAAGTAATTATATCATAATTTAGAAGAAGTGTATTTCACGGAGAGTATTATTGTCAACTGTGTCATCTGACCTTTCTTTATAAGGTGACAGACAAAAATATGTTATAAATGATAAATGCACTGAGCTTCCATTGTGGATTTCTTTTTCTGTTTTCTGTGCTGAATCTTCCATTGCAGCTTGAAGTCAGTCAGTCCCTGACTTTTTAGCACTGCATCGAGCTGAAGAGGAATAAAAGAAATACAATAGTAGACTGTAAAGCCTCATTCTCATCATCTTGCTATTTTCATACTAGAGAGAAAGAGAGCAAGTTTTACCTTTTGGAGGATCAGGTTGCTAGTAGCTGGATCTGTCATGTCAGCATCACTCTGAACGGTCATCCTCACCCTGGTCACTTTTGGATCTGGAAAATCCAATAAAGACAAACAAAAAGAGACATATTCTGTGAAATGTAAAGGACAATTTTTTTTTATTCTTGTAGCAAATTAGGACCTTCATGGCAGATGAAAGTGAACTCATAGGAACAGATGTAGTCATTCCATGTATGTTGAGAATTCTCAGCCACACAGTACTGGCCTCCACCATTAGGCTCCCCATTTCGCCAGTTTCTGAAGAAGCTGCCTGTCTTGTCAGACCAAGTCCCACACACTCGGTACAAACCAATCCATACATCAACATAGGCTGGTCTGATGAGGTAGACATTTGTGTTTTCCACAGAGTTCTCGATCAGAGCCAAATCTGTGTGGTGTTCTCTGCAGTAATTGCGGGCACCAGACCACGATTGCTGAGATGGTATGAACACATAGGTTTTCACATTAATGGCTGTCTTTGCAATAGACAGAAGTGAAGCCAGTGTAACAATTAATAAAATAATAATAATAATAATAATTTCCATGCATTTTCAGGCAATACGATACTGCTGGGTAGCAATGTTGCATGATGAGCTCCTCTATGGTGCTAGCTTACACCTGTAAAATTTAAGTTCCAGTGTGCAAGATTTAGGCGATCTACTGGCAGAAAATGACAGAAATGAAATTTAAAATTTATATGCTTTCATTAGTGTATAATCACCTGATAACCACCTGATTTAGATACTGTATGGCCTTTCGCATTTTTATGAGTTTTGCAGCTGCTGTAGTTTCTCTTAAACATGTGGAAGGGGAGGGCGAGGTGAGCTCTATTCAGCTGGTTGCAATCTGCAACCTCACAGATGCTACTAAATCCTACACACCGGTACTTTAAAGTGATCGTTTGAAAATGCCTCTTTTGTTTTCTTGCTGAGAGTTAGATGAGAAGATTCATATCTGTTTGTTCAATATGAAGGTGGAGTAAGCTGGTTAGCTGAACATAAAGACAAGAAACTGAAGTCTTGCAGTTGCTTTTAGGTTGCCTGCTCTTAAAATACTACTCATATTTTCACTTTTGTAAAGATAAAACAAATATAAAAATAGGTTCACTTTAGAGGCAGAACAAGCTAAAATTTAAGAGTAAATTGGTTTCCCCTGTGCCCTCTTCTAATGCTAAGTGAAGATAACTTGCTGTTGGTTCAGCATTTTGGATCCCAGTGCCGTTCTTGGCAAGACCTGCCCTACTCTGCCTCTGATTGGCAGTCCTTCGTTGCTTGTGTTGGGTAGGTGTAGGCATAAGGAGAGAGGTTGGGTTGGGTTAGAGGTGAAGTAGGTCATATCAGAGGATGATGTCACTATCAGCAGGACAACATCACTTAATTGTGCCTTCCAACAAATACCTACAAATTGCTTTTGAAAATAAATCTGTTTTATGATCTGACACTATGCTAAATGTTTGGTTAGGTTTAGGCACAAACTTGCTTAAGAGGTAAGGATAAAGATTATGATTCGGATTAAAATAAGCACTTGGTTAATGCAGGGTTTAAACTTTTAAAATTTGTAAA
The DNA here is from genome assembly GCA_027495735.1 of Lutjanus campechanus. Classification (NCBI taxonomy): domain Eukaryota; kingdom Metazoa; phylum Chordata; class Actinopteri; order Lutjaniformes; family Lutjanidae; genus Lutjanus; species Lutjanus campechanus. The sequence goes on along the minus strand of JAJHUR010108444.1, from coordinate 8,293 downwards.
GGTTCATCATGTCATCACATTTTGAGCCCAGAAAATATTTTTCATAGTACATAGTACAGTAGTAGTTTCAAGTACATATATTTCCTGAATTTTATTTCAATATGATTTTTTTTTTATGCATCCCTTTCCATTGACTTTCTGTGGCTTGTACAAGGTCTGTCTGTCCCTTCTTTGCAGACTAGCCAGGTTAGAGGGCGCAGGGACAATCAAACTCTGGTTTGGGCTCGTCATGAACATTAATCAGCAAAATTTTGATAAGAAATTATTTCTCAAGTCAAATACATATGCCAAATATTCCCTGGGTCCAGCTTCTTAAGGGCGAGGATTTACTAGTTTTTTTCTGTCTAGGTCTTTGTAAATGGATTACCTTTTTAACTTCCTACAACAAGCGTTTTGATGGGAATTTTAGTTAGTTTTATTTATAGTTTTATATTTCAAATGCTAAATAATTGATAATTATCAGCAGATCCACCTGCAAAGCTCATGCTGTGACATTTTCTATGAAATGTATTAATGAACAAGTGTGTTTCAGTATGTTCAATACATTAAACACCTCTTTTCTTACCAGTATAACAAACAAAATTGCCCAAATTGTCACATGGTCTGTCATCCCATGGTCCGTTAGATTTCATCATCACACAGTACTCTCTGAATTTGTTATTTGGTTCGGTAGAATACCAGTTTTCATAATCATTTTTTTTCATTGCACCAGTTGCAGACCATCTCCAGGAGTTGGTGGCATTGCCCCCCATTCCCTTCCAAAATCCTGGGTCATCCCTCAGTCCAATCCATGCTGCATCGGTATCCAAGGTAGGTCTGCTCAATCTGCTTATATCACCTATGCTTCTGATTGTTTCATTCTGCAGTACTTTCAAGCATCATTCCAGGTCATTTTCAAGTTGACATAATGGAACTGACGGGGGGTGTAAAACATGGGGATGCAGGGGGGGATGCAAAATCCTGGGGATTGATGATAGAGGGTATACATATGTTTAGACTGGGATATTTATCGTGAATACTATGTATAAAAAATCTGTCACTCCTGAACTTACCAAAGAACAGAATCGGGGTCACATTACGATCCATGTACTGAACTGCAAACAAGGAGAAAATAGGTATAAAAATGCAAATATGTCACATACTTTAAAGACCATGCACAACCAGCCAGGCATTTTCTGTTACTCTGGCTCTATAGATTTCTGCTCGAGCAGCTTGTTTTGTAGCAGTAAGGGTGGTGAAACCCCCTGAGATGGAATGCAGGTGGCATAAAAGGTGGCAGGATGATAGTGAATCTTTGTCAGCTGATAATCAAACAGCAGCAGGTAGCTGAGATAGTGTGGTAATCTTTAATTTGATGTTTGCACAGCTTCTAAGTGTTGGCTGAGACAGTGCAGTAAATCTTACGTAAATGTGTGTTTTGCAGACTGCATTGTGAATAATGCTGTGGTTACATGGTATTTTTTTTTGTCTTTTTATGGTTTGTGGCATTTGCCACTGTGTGTGCTGACTGGAAACCATATCAGACTCACAATAATCATCATTTGGGCTCCTGAGTGGAGCTCTCTAATGAGACAAAACAAGTGAAAAACCCTGTGTAAGTGTACAACAGGTGTTAAAATTATAAATAAAATTGCTACCCGTAAAACAGTACAAAGTACAAAGATATTAACTTTGCATTACTGGGAGAAATGTATTTGATAGATCCCAGTAAACATGGTTTTGTTGATTTGCAAGTCAAAAGTTGTTTGTACCTGCTACATATTGAAACATAGCAATTCAAATGCTGTTAAAACAAAGGTCTTATTAACCTAATTTAGTCAAAATTTATTTATTTAAATTTAACCAAACCAAAGTTTTTGTCAACATGTCTAGAGGTCCTCCAACCTGCAAACCCCTGTATCAGTGCTTACTAGGTATGTTTGGTGAGTTTGCACCTTTTTCTGCCCATGTTTATCAATCTGTTCAGGGAGAAATCTGCTGTGGATGAGGGGGCAATACAACTTTCTCCACTGACAGATGCTTTACTATATGGCCTACATATAGTGCAATCAGACAACATATAACATTGGTAGAAAAGGGCACAGCTCTGATCACAAAAAGGCTCAAATGTACTTCTTGAAAATTAATATTATTTAGCAAGTTTCAGACAGACGCACAAAATGTATGTAATCTGTGTACTGGCTTGTACATAATTGCAGATTAAATACCATTAAGCTGGAATTCACATATTGGTTATTTTAATTACTGAAAAGGTCATGTAAACTCTTATGAATGGAAACACTGAGGCTTCTGAAAAACTTTCTGATGAAAAATATTTAAACGTTTACGATTTCAACTATTTTTTCCAGTATCAGCAAATGGAATAAAAATATGACGGACTTTAAAAAGTAGCTTGTAGCTGTCACCCTTTACCTAAAACTTTGAACAGGATTTAATTTCTTGAGTATTGTAAATTTGCAGTGGTACCATCTTACTTATTTCCAGAGATATAAAGGCATACTCACAAGTTTAAAATTTCAGTTGTTGATTCTTGAGCTCTAAACTCTTGGCAGTAAATACTCTAAACATACAGACATCTAGTAATCCCTTTTGGTTCATACTGACTTGTCACTATTTTCATATGCAAATCATGACCTTGGTATAGATTAACTTTTGTGGTGCATGCCATGACCATGATGTAAAAATATGTTTTGCTTATTGTTGCTGCACGTCAGTGTTTAACACTAGGAAGCTGTTCTCACATTCGTCTGCTGAAGTGGAAAATTTTTCATTCTGCTCACCTTAAAAACAGCCCAGCCGAAAGCTGTATTCTTGTGCTGTTTATTATTTATTTGCCCCTCAAAGCCTTGCGTCAAATATAAATATATAAAAATTTATCTGAAGTGAATAGTTGCATTCATGGTTTATAATGGGTTGTATATAAATAAATTAGGCTTGCCTGGAAAAATGGTAGAAAATGCATTTTGAATTGAATAGAATGAACTCTGAAGGTTTCAAATATGAGAACCCATTACTGAACAGTAACCCTTTACTGAACAGTAACACAACTAATGAGTGGCATCTGTAAGATCTTAGGTGAAACTGTCACGAACTATGAGCTCATAACAGCACGACTAATAAATATACGTGTGAATTGATAGAATAAAATGACAAAGATTTACTCAAAGTTACTTTTACTTACCTCTCTCATCTTTGTTTACTCATCTCTCTCATCTCTCTCATCTATGGTGACCTCTGAACTCGCAAAAAAACGATAAACGATAAAATTCTCAGCAATGAAGACACACAGCCATAAAATCAGCCCAGCAATAGTTAAATTCACTTTTTACATTATTATTACATTATTTTATTTTATTTATTTAAAGAACTGCGTCTGAATTCTGCATTGTTTTGTAATTTGTAGGCTCTCACTTGAGAGACTGTCATGCTTTACTGAAAACTTGGATCAGAATTTAATTTCTCGAGTATTGAGTAACTTGCAGTGATATTTCACCATCTTACTTATTCCCCAGAAATACAAAGTCATACTCGCAAGTTTAAAGATTCAGCTGTTGACTGTTGAGATCTGAACTCTCAGCACTTAATCCTCCAAACATAGACAAGAGACACCTGTTAATCCTTCTTGACACTTAATTTAGTGCACTGGCCACTGTTTTCATAGTCAAATCATGACCAAGGTTAAGGTTAACTTTAGTGGTGCATGCCATGATCATGATATAAAAAAATGTTTCACTTGTTGTTCTTTTACTTTGATGTTTGACGCTAATAAAATAAACATAAATCAAGACACAAATTAATTTTCAAAGCAGAGTATCTTTATTTATCTTAAAACATATCTGGAGTGGATCTTAAACAAAAGCAACTTAATAAAGCTGGTGATGATGACACCAATAAAGTCAAATCAGATGGTAAAAAACTTTATTTATTCTTTACTAGTATGAACAACAAATGTGTTTTGCAGATGTCATTACAATAAAATAGTTCAGAGTAGAATAAAATGAGATGACTGAAGATGATTTGGGGTTATAGTAATAAAACAATAACAATACAGCTCTGCTATAAATACTACCTTTATGACGTAGAGCCCCACCGATGCTGGAATTTGGGGCCAGTGTGGATATCAGGGAGTATAAACAAATTTCAATATAGACCACCACCAGAAACACCATTCTTAAAATGAATAAACCAACACCAGTTTGATTGATATTCCCCCGAGTGCACAATAAAATACACAGAATTTATCAAAATTTAAATAAATGGGAATTTGCAATAGCTGCAACCAGCTACTGCAGTGCAAGTATGTGCATGCATTTACAGTACACACACACGCACACACACAAGCACACACACGCACAACCGCTTGACCTCTGTGGCTAAATTGAGTTAAATTAGGGGTCAAGGCAAACTTCCCCAATGAAAAATTAATTCTGCTTAGTCCCAATAATAATTCCCATAAGTGTTTGATACAAACGGACAATAAATTCAGGGGGGGGGGGAGTTCACAAGAGTCTATGCAACACTTGGCGATATATCGATTACACTTGAATATGAATTAATGTGCAATGGTATAGCATAACATAATATCTTAATATCTTAATTAGAGATAGACCGATTATCGGTCGGGCCGATTATCGGCGCCGATATTCGGCATTTTGTCGCATATCGGCATCGAGCCTTTTTTCCAGCTCAGACTACAGTATATTAGTTACTGAAATGCTGTGTGTTGTTTGCTCCCACAGAGAAAAAGTAGAAAGTCCCCGTTTATGTAATGCTACTACAGTGTCTTCATGTACTCTTCACAGCAGATCTGGTCTGTGAAAAGTTAACTTTGCTAGTTAGCAGCTATGAGTAATTGTGATTGCAATTGTAATTGTGTCTTCTTTCCCCGCTGTGGTGGAAAAAACTTGACAGGAAAACGTGATTTATCATCTCATCATGTTTGCTACTCTACCCGCGGCTTCCAGCTCTGAAAAGCATTTGGAAGACCTCTGGTTTTAAGCTATTGTAATTGTCTTTAGCCTGACTCATCACGGCTAACTAGCTAGTTTACTTTCACAGCAAACCCCTCTAGTCCTTCGTCAGACAGGTTATCCATAAGCCCAACTTAAAGAAGGAAGGCTCGACTGGTTACACAGGTGCAGTTTCTGTTGCCACGGTAACCGCCGGTGTTGTCCAGGCTATCGGGACTAAAATCTTAAATGGCCAGTGTGCAGCATTTAGTGGCATCTAGCAGTAACTCCCCACCCTCCCCTTCCAAGTGTGTAGGAGAAACTACGATGACTGCAAACCATGTTCTCGACACATGGAGAACATAGCAAACAAGTAGAGCGACAGTATAATTCACTGACATAAAATCAACACAGAAATATTAAAATATTTAAAATGGACTTATTGACTTATTTTTGTATGTCAGAACAGCTTATTTGTTACATATTTACCATATCAAATCAATGTGCAGCACACAACGAAAAGTCGAAATTATCTCATTATATTATCTTCTGTTTGCTGCAGCATAATTATGCACACAAATAACTTGTGTAACAACACACAAAATATATTACAAGTGTAAAAGGCGTCAAGGTTCTGTGAGTTTCTCTTTCTTCTCCTGTTTTCTGGGCTGAATCCACTGCAGATTAAAGTCAATCCATTCTTGACTTGTTAGTACTGCACCAAGCTGAAGAGGAATAAAAGACATAAACACATTTGTTCTTCATCTTCTTCTTTCTTCTTCATCTGCAGTTATTTTACATCTTAAAAAAGGAAGAAAGAGAAAGAATTTTACCTGCTGGAGGATTGGGATGTTAGTAGCTGAGTTGGTTACATCATAGATGCATGGGGGTTCTGTGAGGTTTTGTTTCGTCTCCTGTTTTCTGGGCTGAATGTGCCACTGCAGATTGAAGTCAGTCCATCCCTGACTTGTTAGGACTGCACGAAGCTGAGGAGGAATAAAAGAAATGTACAGATTTTTCACTGTGTTTCACTGTGCCATCTTCTTTATTTGTTGCCTGTCAATTTCCTGTCTTTGTCCTCTGTCATTTTACATGTTCAAAAAGAAAGAAAGTAAGACTTTTACCTGCTGGAGGATTTGGGCGTTAGCAGCTGGATCGGTTATGTCAGCATCAGTCTGAATCTTCATCCTCACCACGGTCTTCAATTTTGTAACTGAAGAGTACAACAAACATGCAGTCACAAAACAAAGGGACACATGCTGTGAATTTTGATTGATAAAACCCACAAGAACTTGTTTTAATAATCACCTTGATGGCAGATAAAATTGTGCTTTAAGTGACAGAAGTCATCATTCCATTCTTGTTTAGAATCGGCAGCTACACAGAACTGGTTAAGAGCATAATTGTTTGGTTGGCCTCCCCACCAGGACCTGAAGGAGCTTTGGGTCTTGTCAGACCAAGTCCACGGCACTCTGTACAGACCAATCCAAACATAAGTATGGCCTGGCCTTGTAGAATGGACCACATTGTTTTCTGCAGTGTTCTCGATCATAGCCAAGTCTGTGTGGTGTTCTCTGCAGTAAGCTTGAGCAGAAGTCCACGTTTTCAAAGTTGAGATGAACACATAGGTTTTCTCAGTGTGGTCTGTTACTGTAATAGACAGAAATGAAGCCAGTGTTAAATTATTCTTGTGGTTTTATCATATTTGTGTTCCAGCCATAGTTGGGACTGGGCAATGTGGAATAAATTTAATTAATTGAAAGTTTTGTGTTTGCATGATGTGTGTATGATGTGTTGATATGATGACTGATAGAGAAGCTTCATTGGTCCAGATTTGAAAAAGTCACGTTTCAAGTAGTGGTGCACCGATCCAATACTCAGTATTGGTGTGAGTCAAATACTGGCCCAAATATTTGGCCCAAAGATTTAATAGTAGGGGGAAAAAGTATAATCTGATCCAATCCACTGGCCTGAACTATCATGTAAATGCTTCACTACACTTTGAGCAACATGCTATAAAGAGAGATGTGTCACCTGAGTTATTTTAAGCTCAATGAAGAAAAAAGCAAAAGAGCCAGCTGATGCGCTGGGAGATGGTGCGACCGGCGGTCAGAGAGCAGAGTCAACAGTTGGATTTCAGCTCTTTACTACATATCTGTGATTTGTTACTGATAGCAACATTAACTAAAAGCATTTAAGGACTAAAATAAGAACATACCTCCTTTATGAATACTAAACAACAGCTGCGGTAACCATGTTAACTGTAATACAGAGCAAGCTAGCTGGGCTAGCCAGTTATCTTATCACTTGGTGAGGCTAATAACTGAAGCAAGTTCTTAATGACATTACAGCAGCACAATAAATATGTTTAACATCAACAGCACAGTTCAACATCATGAGTGACTAAGAGAGAGGTGAGTTATAGTGCTGCATAAGCTTGACAGCACATTGTCTGTGGTTTCTTCACCGCAAGATGGCAGGAAACATCGCAGAAAATTAGCGAAGCAAGAGGACGCTGACACAGACTTTGAAAATAGGATTTAAAAATAAAAGTCCAAGAACAAAAGTCTGAAAGTCTGAATGTGAATAATTCACAACATAAAATAAAATATTTTGGGGGACGGGAGTAGGGGGAAACGCTGGATTGCATACCTGAGTTATGTTGTGGGCTGTGTATTTATTCTTTCATGGGAGCAGTACAAAATTTGTTTTCTAGATTGAGCATGATACTCTTTAGATGGCTAGGTCAAGCAAAGTGCATCCATACAAATATATTATGCTTAATTGTTAAAGAGCAGGGGAAAAGACTGTAACTGATTGGTTTCAGTTTCAGCATATACTCCAGATTGCGGGATCAGTATCTTGAAAAAGTGGTACCAAGTCATCAAGACAGATCAAGCTGTCAAACTAGGAAATATGAATCAAGATTCTGTATCCCCTATTTCTCACTTCACAACTTTATATGTTTTAGTGTAAAAGTTTGCCACCATTTTTTCCTGCTTGAAAACGGACAAAACACCTCTCAGACTTTGTGTCACTCTGTGCTACATCACACATTTTGTTGCTCTGATTGGTTGTAGGTCTGTCCAGTTGGTAGAGGCATTTTGGTGAGCAACCATTGATTACACCCCTTGTAAATCAAAAATGAACTGAGTGAATTAGATTGAGACCGGCAAGACATTTCATTGACCAACCAACAATTTATCTATAATCAAAACAGAAACAGCAGAGCTGAGATGCTCCTGCAAAATGTCAGTCCTGCAGCTGTGACATTTTCTGCGAAATTCATCAATGAACAAATGCCATCTGTCTGTCCCTGACAGGTTTCAATCTTTTCTTACCAG
>JAJHUR010108441.1:0-10628 GCA_027495735.1 Lutjanus campechanus | reverse complement strand
AAAAAAAAAAAAAAGGAAAAAAAAATCCTCTGCATTTCCTTTCAGGGACAAGATGTCGACACAGCCGTGGCTCACTGCCACATCCACAGTCACATACTGTGCAAAACCCCCATGATTGCTCAACTTTTTCCAAAACGATGACGAGTTACTCCAAGTCTCCACATTCATGTCATCTGACAAACCCTGCTCTTACTCTGACCTGACTTTACTAGCTGTTTTGGGCAACTGTATTATTCATATGAATAAGTGACTGTATTATTCATGAGTGATGATTCTATTATTCATACTACAACTTATTAATGTATTATTCATATGTCAACCACACAAATATGTCTCCTGCAGAAAGTGGAGGACACAGTTGAGAAGTTGGAGGTTGAGCTGGCTGCTCTTCTGGATGCCATTGAAGCCCCAAAGTGGCGCCCCCTGTTGGACAATACGGGAAGGACGACTGTGGACATCCTGGAGGACCCAGAGCAGAGGGGCCAGTCTTGAACTGCCCAGACGTCCATGGAGGAGGGACTCAAGATGACTCTTGAACTTGGACTTTATGAGATTACATCTGTTTACATGACTTCATTGAAAACCATTTTTTTAAACTGTGTATGCATATACGGTATCTGCATAACAAAATGAAGTTTTTGTCTTAAAAAAGGAGGCACGAGGCCAAAGCTGGTCTGCTTTATTTACTCTCACTAATCCTGTGACAGCCTCATCTCTATAGATTCAGTCCTAGATTCTTTCTCCTGCAGTCAATAGTGGCTCAGCTCATGTTTACAAAGCTATTTAAACAGATTAATTCACTTTGGACATATCTGTTTATTCATACCCCTGCTCTCCACCGCCCTCTACTGTCTGCAGAGAAACTGTGCCTTTAAAGGGGTAGTTCAGATTATTTGAAGCAGGGTTGTATGATGTTTTTATGGATAGTCAGTGTTTTACTGACAGTAGATGGTGGTCGGCATGCCCCTAGTTTGGAGAAGCAGCAAGAAAGGGTGGGTATTTCATTTCACTGTTAGAGGGGCACAATACACAGAAAAACTTCTAAATCCCTGAAGGGGACACCAAAAGTGAAGTGTTGTATGTGTAAAAATCCAGAATGCTGTGAAATCTTAGTTCATAAGGAAGACATAATTACAATAAACACTATGTTAAAGTATTAAGTCTTCATTTATTACCAAAATAATGAACAAAATTACATCATGATAGCCCTTATTATGTAGGTAAGTTCATCTTAAATAACTATATTATAGAAACACTATTCTGACATTAAAGCAAACTTAAAAAACTCAACAAGTTATGATAATTTGAATTAGGGAGAGACCTCCTGCCTCCATGCATCCGGAGATGCAGCTGCACCTTAGTTAGTAATAGAGGTAATAGAGTGAAACAAATGGAGTCTGTGAATGTGTTTTATCCTAGATAGAAGGTAGAGGGAAAGAAAACATCTGATACCTTTGTTTTCACTTAATTTTTGCACAGTAGTGACGTACTGGACGTCATCCACTGCTGACACACAAGTGAGACACCAGCAACTTCCATGTTCTTTGAAGTAAAATGACTGATTTCGCCTGTGTTGGTTTCACAAGAGCAATATTTGGCTTATAGAACAGCCATTTCCCATCAGAAAAAGCTGTATAATAACAAAGTAAAGTGGTGAAACTACTCTAAATATAGTGTACACTTAAGATGATATGAACCTTTTAGATAGGCTTTATTTAAGTGGCTAAAATACCTTTTGTTGCTGACCCTGTCCACAGCAGTACATTGCTTAACGTCCATACTGGTGCCCCTCTCTTCTTCTCCAAAACTGGGGGCACGCTATCCCTTTAATGCTGTATTTGAAATGACAAAGACACACAGACGCCGAATTACTGGAAGGAGATTTATTTCTTTATCAAAGCAGTTAAAGCAGCATTTTTTAAACACACGGAGCAGTTTCAGTTGGTACAGTAACAAGGCTTTTCACTGACTCCCTGTAAAAATCCTGCAGCACAAGAACATTATGCAAAATAGGATCACAAGAAGGAAAAGAGTGGCATAAATCACATTTTCTTCTTCTTATTCTTGATTTGTTTTCTCAAACAGGGCACTGAGTTTCAAACTGTATCCACAGAGTTAAGACATCTACAGTATGGTACACCTCGAGAGCATCCATCGGAAAACGGTTGAATAGGAGACATGCTGTTGCTGGTCAAACACTAGCACAATGCCTTTTTATTTTTTGAAACACCTAACGGCATCCAGAACATTAACACATAAAGAAACATGTCAGGAGGGTTTGCAAGCACGGTCCAATTAGGAATGATCACTGATATCAAGGAACAAATGCCAAAACTTGTAGATTAGTATTGTAACTTTGAGAAAAGCTACACTTAAATTAACTGTCGACATCAGTCATTTTCCCATTTACAAATGATCAACATAAATTACACTTCCACTTCAGGCCTATGCTGATTCTGATGTTGTGTAGACTGGTTTAATGAGTCCTAGAAATAACTGAGCTTCCTTTTCCACAAATGGAGACATTCAGTGTTTTAATAATGCAGCAAATTATGCGTTGGGGTGAAGTGAAAACCTGCCCCAGTTCCAAATATTCTTCCTTTTGCTGCACAGACAATAATGCAACACTTAAAACCCACAACAGAGCATCACACACAACTGCTGACCTCATTCCACTCATCCAGAAAGGGTACGAGCCTGTATACTTGACCAAAGCATTAAGACAATCTACGGGATGCCAAAAGGTACTGCATATCATCTAAAAATATCATGCCGTCCATATAACACTGGAATTATACGATTTTGTACAGTTTTAAGTTCACAAAACTCACTGTCCAGAAACATTTACGCAGGCCAGTTATACTCTGATTTGGACTGTGTCTATAATCAGGTGAGCACTGAGGTATGCTATTACCAAAAGCTTGTACATGCACAAATCAGCCAGTAAGGCTCAAGCTCCAGGCTTTGGCGAAAACAAGCTTATACTGTAAAGGTACATGCAAAAAAAAGCACAGGGCTTGAGACTATTAGATTCATCATATATTTTGGCGGACTTGGAAGATGCCACTTTATGTCCCTTTAAAGAAGCTTCTTAATCTAATCATAATGTATATTGTTTAAAGACGTAGTTAAACATTTTTGGCAAATACACTTATCTGTTTTATTTCTGATGAAAAGATCGACACCACTCTCACGTCTGTGTGTTAATCATGAAGCCGCAGTGAGGAGGCAATTAGCCTAGCTTAGCATAAACACAGCGAGGACCATGGCTACAATCCACTTGACAAGGATCATGTGGTCAACAGAGGCACCCGAGCTAGCACTGTTGCTAGCAAGCTAACGTTGTTGTGGGTAACGTGTTACAAAGTTATTCTTTAAAGCAGTCAGATTACTTTTTTGTTGTAATGGCCAACGCAATGCAATGTAATTCAAGTACTCAGGTAAATGTTGCCAGCATTGGGCAAGTTAGTTGAACAGTACTCAAGCTATGTGCTTTCCAACAACTCCAAATCCTCTGTGCCAACACATCAAATATTCTGTATTTAACATGCAGAAAAAGAAAATGACATTTTGGAGCTAGCTGTTAATAGTTTACATTTACCTGCAGGATGGGTGATTCCTGATTGTGGACTTAGCAGTGGCGAATGTTAGCAAGCCAGCGAAGAACACATAACATGGGCAACTTCGGAGGGAATCATATCTGTTTCCAGTCCTAATTACCAGAGTACATGATCTATGCTAAACTCCATAACCCATAACCCATAACCCATTATGTTTTATATAGAGCTGGGGAACAGAGGAACAAATCGTCCCCTTTGTGGAATAAGAAGTCGCATCTCTTGATCATAACATAGATCACCTTTTCTCTGTATTTGTTGATAGTATTTGATAGGATAAAAATGAAAAATACACTTTTCTTTGAAATGATTATTAAAATGAAGTTTGTCACTTAAATAATGATGTATTTGAGCTCTGTTTTTTATTTTTTTATTATCATATCTTTGGTCAGTCTTTACTAGAACAATAATACAGGAATCATAACTTCTGTAGGCTACCAGAGTCATTCTTAGCTGTCGTTTTCAAAACAGTATAAGGTTTCACGTGTAGCTCAGTGAGTAGGAACTTGGTGGCAATTTACAATAACGGTACATTAATTAACATGCAGTAATAAACTTTAACTAACAGTTACCTATTGTGTCTACTAATAACACCAGTTTATTTATTATTTAACAGATTATAAAGATGCTATTAACATTAGTTAATGCAGTAGTAAACATTAACTAACAGTTAATTAATACAATAAGCATTAACTGACAAACTAACAAATGCTTCTTGTTAACATTTAATAATTAAGGTACTAACTAATATTAGTATATGGTTGATACACATTCATTAACAAGTATGTCATGGAGTTCACAGCTAAGCCATTTCATTAAAAGAAAGCTGTTTTCATAAATATATATTCAAGTGTCCGCGCTCCAACTTGTGACTTATATTTGGTAAAGGTTGAGATCAACGGACAAACTCTTCATTTTCATGTAGATGTTCCTTTACTTGTAGCCTAACCTATAAATTACTGTGCATGTTAAATATTCATTTTTAATTAATTAAATCGTAATAGGCCATTTATTTAAGGCTCTTTGTTACCCTTATTGTAAAGTTGAAAACATTAATTTCTTAAGTAAATTCATGAATGTCTAAGAACACTGAATAAGCAGCCAAAACACATGAATTAACTGTTAGTTAATGATTATTACTGCATTCGAATGTGGCCTACTGATGCCTCTGGCTGCCTCCGTCTTTCATGTGACCAGCTCCTTGCAGCCCCCTCGAGAGACTCCTGAAACAGCTCACGTTTTATTTATTTATTTTTTACTAACTTGTACACAAATAATAACTACAATTTTATGGTAAATTATGCAAAATGTCTTGATTGAAATGTCTTTTCCATCCATCCAGGCCTTTTATGCAGCATTTCTAGAAATTCACTACATTTGGCTTGCTGTTGATGCAAGTTTAAACGGTCCTGACAAGTGGATTTTGAAACTTTGGACTGGAAACCAGACTAGCTGATTTCCCCTGCTTCCTGTCTCTATGTTAAGCTAATCGCCTCTTGGCTCCAGTTCCGTCCTTAACTTACAGACACGAGAGTGGTATCAATCTTCTCATTTAATTCTTGCAAAGACAGCACATAGATGTAGTTCCCAAAATGTCCAACCGTTACTTTAAGGTCCCCCCCCTTACCTGAAATAGATACTTTATACATAATCACCATATGATTGTATAAATGATAGTATTTTCACTTGCAGAAGGAACATTGACTTTATGTTATACTGGGAAAAAGAGACATACATTCACACACTCAAAGTTCCTTAGAAATGGTTATGCAAATGGTAGAAAAGCTTTGGCATATTTTGCCTACAAGTTGTGCCTGCACACTTGGAAAGAAGAGCAGAGCAAAGCTTGTGTGTGAAGCTTCACACCGCTCTTCCTGTAGTTTATATGTTGAGTTCGCAGTCCCACATAAAACTGTGGTGAGTTTAATTACCTACACTGTATGCTATTTACATGGGTTTCATTTTATTAGGCCTTAGGGTTTTTAAGGTGGACCTTTGCTACATATTCCCAGGCGTTCAGGCTGAGATTAATGGTGCCACCTTAAATGTACCACTATCACTATGACAGTAATAGACTAGCTCATCTATACGATTTGAAGTACCAACAGGGCACAGCTACACATTTAAGTACAGCCCAAAAACAAGCTCTACGGGGAGATGATCTTTATACTAACCAAGCACTTAAAGAGATGATGACGTAAACAGAGCGTCTAATAGATTCTTAAAAGATGTGGTGATTGGCATTTCCTCCCCAGAGCGTGGATGGTGCAGGGCTAAAATACTAAACCTTGTAACCATTAGAGACACAGTGACAAGCAAAACCTTTCATTCTGATTGCTGTACTGATTTCCCATAAATGACAGTACCTTATCATCCTAAAAAAAAGCTCTGAGAAAAAAGAATAATTGGCTTCAAACTAGCATTTTTGACCTATAATGCATCCATGGCTACAATGTGACTAACAAACACTGATTATCATCACCAGGCACCACTTTAAACAACATGACGAGACCAGCCACACTTTCTTGGCTGACTGCAACACTTCACTGTAAATGTGTCTCGGAGGGGGTGTTGCAACAGGAGGAAGGTGCTCCAGGAGGAAAATGAAAAACAATCGTTCTGAATTAGGGCACACGCAACGTGAGAGAGGCTGAGGGGAAGAGTGAACTGAAGACACAGGCAATAAAATAAACTGAGTGCCTGCGCGTGCTGAATAATTCAGTCGTCCCCCATCAGATTCCGAACAGGAAGGCTGCGAGGGAGTCTCCACCAAAACCACCGACCCTCCTCCAAAAAACCGTGGACTGCTATTGCTCGGGATGTCATCATGCTCGTGGAGCTTTCTGCTCGTGATCAACACCTCCTAGTATGTGATGCCTTATTTGTCATGCTATACTGTAACATTGCATAGAAGTTAGAGCTTACTCTAGGGCGGACGGGTACAGTAGACGGGGACTCTCTGGCTTCATTCATGCCTTACCGGAAGGATGCTACAGAAAAAAAAAAATAAAGAAGGGGAAATGGTGGGAGCCATTTTGGGTCCTGCTGTGCGTCAAAGTCGAACCCCGCTGTGCGTTTCCTCCGCTCCCGGCTACAACAGAGGAGAGAGGTGAGAACGTATCTATTGGCATGGCACAAACACCGCAGCAGCCAGAGAGACCTGCGATCGTCACTGTGAGGCGACGTGGCGCTAGCAGCTGCCGGGGGAGGAGCAGACCGAACCGCACATGCTCAGTTTGGAGGAGGACTCGGGCTCCGGCTCGGGATCGGGTTCTGGCTCTGCCGCGTCATCGTCGGTGCCCACGGCTTCGGCCTCCCCGTCACCGTCTCCACTTGCATCATCGCCCCCGGCCTCTGACTGACCCTCCTCCTGACGCCTTTTCAACCTGAGAAAGATGGAGAAACAGATGTAGAAACACTTAAAGGGATAGTTCGGGTTAACTGAAGGGGGGTTGGAGGAGGTACTTGTTGATACTCAGTGTATTAGCTACAGTAGATGGCGGTCAGCACGCCTCCAGTTTGGAGAAGCAGAGAGGAGCACCAGCACGGAAGCTAAGAAATGAACTGCTGTGGGCAGGGTCAGCAGCAAAATGTTTTAGTGTATTTACAGTTGTAGAACTTTTTCATTGCTTTACCTTGCTGTTATATAAGCCAAATATAGCTCAACCAGACTCCATTGTCATAATGAATCATTTTACCTGCCTTGATCAGTTAGCATGTTTTTGTTATTGTGTGACATCAGTGTTTTAAAGGATTAGTTCGGATTGATCGAAGTCACACAATAACACAAATGAACTAACCAATTTGAGGCAGCGGTAGACCAGCAACTCTGTGCTCTGGGAGGTAAAAGTACTGATTTCGCCAGTGCAGTCTGGTTGAGAAAGAGAGGTATTTGGCTTGGTTATATTTGGCTTATATAATGGTGATTTCCCACCAGCAAAGGCTGTCTAATGGCAAGGCAAAGTTGTGAAAATATTCTAAATATAGCGTACACTTGAACTAATGTTTTTTTAAGGTGCCTAAAATACATTTTGCTGCTGACCCTGTCCACAGCAGTACACTGCTTAGCTGTCGACCGGCATCTACTGTAGGTAACAGACTGTGGATAAGTACCGATTACAACCCCACATAAAATAATCAAAAGGATTGCTTTAAATAAGCATACAACATCCATGAATTTGTACAGCATATGCATACACACACCCTATGTAAACCTCTTAATCTAATTCTAATTTAGCCTTTAACCCCTTCTGCAAAAACAGGCAGGCTAAACTTCCTGCTTGTCTGAGTAGTTTCCTTATTTTTCTGTCCTTGTGAGCGCGTTTGGTCCTCAGAAAAGTAGTAAAATCAAACGCATGCTGAAAGAAACAGCCAGAAGTCAAATGTAATGAGATGCCTTGAGTCTATTATATAGTACTCATCTCTGCTGTGCATAATTCTAGATATTATGTCCTCCATTATAAATAGAAGTAGATTGCCATTAATTAGAGCAATGAGATATAATAAGACATTTGCCAAACAGAAGGATTTCAGTAACGCTGCAGTGGCAGGACCTGGTCAATAATAAATGAGGCAATAATTTAGAGCAGCACTGAACCAATATTCCCCCCTTACATTGCAGAGAAGACACATTTTCAAAGATATATGAACTTCATAGTCCTTATTTATGATATGCTGGTATATTTTACTGACGTATATAGAGTATAAAGACGCTTGGCTGTTGTACAGGTTTGGAATAAAAGGCAGTCCTCTCCTGTATTCAGCTTACAGGCCTTCATATATCAGTAACTTTATCAAAATACATAGTGTGCTCTGTACTTTTGTTTTATAGTGGACATAAATGAGTATCTGCTTTGCCTCTTCACATTCTACAGCTGATACAAGCTCTTAATGTTCCTTAACTCCTGATGGTTTTTCCCTCAGTGACTTTGTGCTTCAGGGTATGTTCAGCTTCACATTCATCCATTCTTTAGTCCCAGTCATGGTTTAAATGCTGGTGACAGCCAGGAAAATGTTTTCTTCAAACTCTTCACTACAATAAACATATTACTTTTGGAGTGCATCCCATCATTTCTAGCAATTATTACATTAACATTGTACTTCAAAAAGTTAATCGCTGAGATCTGAGAGCACATCATCAAAGTCACCAAAGGCTGATGGGACAAGGAACATGAGTGTTTAAGATGATCAAATAGGTTGTAATCAAAAATGGTCTACTTCCTGGTTCAACTTTGACCTATTCTGCTTTCCATAATTGTCCACTGTCATAATTCGTGCCCCGATTTCATACTAACAACTTTGCCCAGTGCACATGGGAGAAGTTAGCAGGACTTCCTGCCAGAAAAGGCTTTAGGAAGGCAGGTGACATTGTATACAACTCCTGACCAGAAGCAGCTTGTTTTCTAGATAGTTTTTGGTGTTGGTTTTTTTGGAGTTATCAGCAGCAGAGATGTCTGCCCTCACTCAAATAGGAAATAGAAAATAGAATAGGTGGCACGCTCCTTATCTTCCTTCACAACAAGCTCTGTGGATTGTCTTGAGTAAACAGGTCATGACTTCTGGAGAGAGACATTGCTGTTGCTGTTTTTCAAATGTATTTTTCAAACCGAGGGACAAGTACAACTACTTCCCTTATATTCGGGAGAAAGCAGACATCTCCAAAACTTGGCAACTCACATCAAAACAATCTAGTTGGATAAAAAAGCCCTACAGGTAAGATGAAAAATCTGTATTTTTGCTTTTGGGTTGAACTGTCCCTTTAAGGGAGAGGGTAGCAAAGGAGAACTAATTCCAATACTAATGCAATGAGACAGTTAATATTAGTGATGATCTGTGATGACCTTGTTTTTTGCTGCCATGCATCCACAAACACACTTGGGGACATTTGTTGGTCTCAAATAGAGCCACATCTTTTTTGTTTAAAAAGAAAATCGGATCTAATTCTAGTGATAATTTGCCTTTTGCCTTTGGCCGAGCAGGATGATAACTTTGTGTCTGTGTTGGTGCATCACCGTTGAATGACGAAACAGAAAACTCTGCTTTTAGTTCGTGTTATAAATGGTCTGCTGCTCCCGTGTTCTCTTACTTCTCACGGTTGAAGATCATGAACTCTTGCTGCACCACTTCAAGGCACTCCTGTAGGTAGTCATTCTCCTGCAGGCAGTCAACAGACAAAACATCATCGACGTCATCATCATCTCCCACATCAACATCAACCTCGTTAGCATCACCAAGAACTACGGTTAAAACTTTTACGTCAACTTGAATCAGTCAGCTGCACGACCTCTGAGGTGAAAATGTCTTTTTCCTCATTTCCTTTTTTATTCCTCGTTGCTCTTTTTAAACAAGTCATGAATTGTTTGTGAGCCCTCTTCAAATTGGATGTTTGGCCCGAGACAAAAATAGAAGCTCATATTTCCGAAAGCACTTGAGGCCATGACAACAGCAGTGAAGGCTTCATAATTTAATAATCTTGGTAATAACGCAGTATGAGCGCACACAAGAAGGCACACACACACTAGCACACACGTATACAGACACCAAGTCACATAACCCTGCTATTGTTAGAGGTACACACTCCTTGCACGCGCTGATAACACGTGACACACACACACACACACACACGCACACAGAGGACTGACGTTAATGACACTGATGTCATGATGACAGTCTGATGGGAACAGGCTGTTTCTCATAAATACAGAGAGGATATCTCCTGTCTGTGGTAAATAATCTCTCAATCAAATATAACAAGGCAGAAGAGACAAAGACACTCCAGTCTCGCTCCAGTCACTCTATATGATCCTGGTTTCAGCACATGCAGAGAACATCAGGACCGGTCCATCCTTTATCATGTATTTTACATGTATTATATATATGTATATGTAGTTTTATGTTCTTTTTGCACAGAAATATGTAGGTTTTGCATTTTTTAACTTTGATCTACACTACTGCAACTTTTCCTACTGATCCTACTGATTCATTATCAATTAATCCTTCAAGCTATAAAGA
>JAJHUR010108439.1:0-13536 GCA_027495735.1 Lutjanus campechanus | reverse complement strand
AAATCATTAATACTATCAAGTCATTGTCTGACCTAAAGCACTTCTATTCACATAACATTAATAGAGAGAAACAATGTGTGAGTCCTCGCTCGCTAAATGTTGCCAACTTCTACATCAGACTTCATCACAGCCACCTGAAGTTAATCCTGCTTTAAGCTCTTTCTGTTGACATTTCGGTTTGTGCCCGTTTAATTGGTGTCAGGACATAAAGTGAAACCTTAAAGGCCCCGACACCTCTGGATGTTTTTTTTCCACATCACCTTGGTATTTCAGTGCCGGGCCTTTGGAGTTTGGGTGTTTCAAAGTCGTGCAGCAGCAGTGAGATCACCCTGAAGTTTACTGCACTTTACAGCAGCGGGACAAACTTATTACACATGTGGGCCACAAGATTAATGCTGTGTCCGCAGTGTGTGGGCGCCCCGAGAGAGATGCAAAAGCAGGGTCGATATTCTGCACCCACTAGATGTCACATACAACTCATGCATACAGTTCACACACACTGTGTAATTATGTTAAAGGGATAGTTCGGATTATTTGAAGTGGAGTTGTATGAGGTACTTGATAGTCAGTGTTTAGATGGTTTAGATATATAGAATATTTTCCACCAGGAAATCTCCACCACACAAGCGAAATAACACTCTCTCCAAACCAACCAAACTCCACAGATAAAATAAGCAATTTTTACCTCGCAGAACATGCAAGTTGCTTTTCTGCTGCTGCCTCAATCTGTTACTTAGTTTATGTTAGTTTGTGACTTCTGCATCGTAAAAGCTGAGTTTGGATTCACCAAAATCACACAACAAGACAAGCAAACTAATCAATCAAGGCAGCAGTGGAGCAGAAACTCCAGTGTTCTGCAAGGTTAAATGACTGATTTCGCCTGTGGAGTTTGGTTGGTCTGGAAAGAGTAATATTTCATTTATATAACAGCGGTTTCCCATCAGAAAGGTTGTCTGACAGCAAAGTAAAGCTGTGAAAATCTTCTAAACATACACAATTGAAACTATTCCTTTGATACATTGCTAACAGGGAAGGAAGTTTATTTATTGTGGAATAATGTACCATCACTTATTGATGAAGTGTCGCTTTAAAGAGGCCATGCTGAGGTATTTATTTATGACAGGTGACAGCAGACCGTGTCCAATCACTCTTCTTTGTTCCTTTTATCCTCCCGCCGTTAATGACGCCGTCCCTGCCGACAAACGACCCGCACTTTCAAAAGAAAACCTACGTCACGCGGCCAGGATGCCGTCCGGTCAGCTCCAGCTCCGGCCAGACCGTAAAGATTAAAGGTCAAGTGTCAAAGTCAGGGTTAAAGTCAAGATCAGACGGCGGCGGGCCGTTTGAGGGACGGGGTTAAGTCAACATTTTGTTTGTCTAAAGCTGAACTCCACCTCAGTGTGAGTGGACTGAGTCTATTCCAAGTGTTTGGTTTAACTTGAAAAAGTTTCTGTCTGGGCCATAAAATTTGAAGTAGTCTCACTTTGGTGAGACAAGTTGAGATAAATTCAAAACAAATAAACTTTTTGAGTTGAATAAATTTGATATTAATTTAGTTGTACTTAATATCTTAAGCTTTTTGACCATGTTTTCTTGAGTTAAAAAAAGAAAAAGTTTCTAAAATCATAATAAGATTCAAGTTTATCTAAAAAAAGAAAAGTAAATGATCTCAACTAAAGATTTTAGGTCAGCAAAACTTCTTTTTTTTAAAAGTTTATTTCAAAACTTAAGAGTTTGAGTTGAGCCAAAAACTCAAAATTTCGAGTTGTTTCACTGTTTTTTTAATACTAATAAACATTACAAACAATGCATGCTGGGAAGTCTGCTAATATGTGCATCACTTTGAAATCTATGAGAGAATCAGAGAGAAAGTGAAAGAATCTGAAGAATGACGTGCAGAAACCAAACCTTCCTATTTTTTGTCATTAATTGCTTCCTTTGTGCATTCAGAGTCACTCAGCCGTCAGGGTCTAATGGGATAAACATTTCTGTTTTTCTGTTTTATGCACCTGCTGGTTTTGGCTTTGTCCTGTGGGAGGCTGCCCATTAGACCAGATTAGAATGAGACAGCTCACACACACTCACACACACACACACACACATGCGCTCACACTTGGGAACTTGGGTCATTAGTCACTGTGGTATCGTTTTCAGTTCTCAGAGTGGTTCTGGACACGTCCCAGTCCAGCCAGGGCAACAGGGACTAAATAGGACCCCGTGTTTGCGGCTTGTTACCACATGATTCAGATCTGGTCTTTTCTCCTCCTCTAATGCCTGATGGGAAACTGATCAAGTTCTGTTTCGTTCATAAAAAGTTGCTCAAACGTGTGCAAACTTCCTCAAAAAGGACTGAGACAAAAACAGTGTTTTATCAGTGAAGATATGATGCAGCGGATGGATGCAAAATTAGCTTCACATCAGCGAAAACATGACGGTAATCTGAACATTCACCAGCACATTTGACCAGTGGACAGTAAAGTTAATTTTGCACCCTGTTGATGAACCTTTGAAATGTGAATTATGCTGCTTAAAATTTAATTTCTGAATCCAACTGGACCATCAAATAGAGAACAATGCACTATGAGAGTATTATGTTTGACACGCCTGCATTAAAACAGTCAGAGACAATCATACTTAGTCATCCAACATTTAGATGTGAGGACAAAGAGGAGTTCTGCATCATTTCATGTGACTCAGAGTAAAATTTATAATGTTGCCACAGCGCCAAATTTTTGTGGATCACTTTGAGTTGATACCTCAGAGTTTGTGCCAGATTTGGTGAAGATTAGTTTTTGGTGAGTATCATTTAACAAAATCAGTCACAGCATAAATAATATTGCCAATAAAACATGATGAAAGTCCAAAATGGGTGCAGCTGAATCAAAGACAGAATATATTTTTATACGTATTTAATTTTAAAGGCTGTGCACGTGCATGCAAAATCAACGTAAACACACGATGAGAAGCAAGAAAAGACACGTCCATGTTAAATGTTTTAAGTAAAACTTTTTTCTGTCTGATCACATCTTTACAAGAAAAGAATCCAGGAAAAAAATCCCTTAAAGGACCAGTGAGCAGGATTTAGTCGCAGCTTTAGCAGTTTCGAGCTTGCAGATTGCCTCACCCTCCCCTTCCAAGCGTGCAGGAGAACATACAGGAGCTGTGACCTTGCAAATTATGTGAAATGCCTTCTTTAGAGACATGTCTGGTTTGTCCATTGTGTAGAAACATGGTGGTGCACCCGAGACATCAAAAATGCAACGATTCTATTTTTTCAAGCGATTTTACACGAATGTAAACAAACATTATAGTCGATTTCTGCAATATTATGGCAAGAAAAGCCCCTTAATCTTATGCACTGGACCTTTAAGCTTCACAGTTAAAGGCAAAAAATACTTTCAAATGATAAAACCAAAGTTTTTGAGCTTTATGCCCACTGACAAATGTGCCTAAAACATGCTGCAGACATGCACATGGAAGCACAGCTCCAGTATGTACTCGCATCGATTCAAACACACACATGTTCCCGCGAGTAATCTACAGCACACACCTCACACACCCATTGTGCAAATTGCCTCGTTTTCACCCGCTAGCTTCCTCTTCGCTCTCTGTTAACAGGCAACAATCAATCAGGGTCATTTCCTGTGCAGAGTGGACGTCCTGTCTCACAGGATGTGGCTTAAGAGGGTCCCGGGCACCAGAGACTCGGTGGGCAGAAGCAGCCCTTCATGTCAGGAAATCTCTACATGCCTACTAAATACTGCGCTGTATGTAAGTGTGTAATGTATACCCCCGGCACCTGAGTGCCATAAGGAAATATCCAGAGATTACTTCTTGTTAATATAAACAATGTATGTAGCAGTATAGTGCATGTTTAATGGGATGGGAAATTTGAGCAGTTGAAGCTTTGGCTCATTGCATCAACTTATAAAACACTTCTCCTCTCTCTCTCCTTCTTGCCATCATGTGTAGTGCCGAGCTTGCTAGTTTCGAGGTCCTTTTCCCCTCGCTAACTCCCAGTAATACCAGGGTGAGAGAATGGAAACACCATATTAGCGTGTGGGTGCAGGTGGCGCCTTCAGCGTGTGTGTGTGTCAGGCCAGGGAGTATGAAGTTATGCAATGCTAAAATGCTAGAGTGGACTGCACACACACATGCAGTACAGAGGTAGCTAAATGTCAAATACAGCAGATTCTGGCTTTCGGTGCATCTTATAAATGTTGCATTCGTTAGACACCGACAAGCCAGAGGAACGCTGGATTCTACAGGAGTACCACAGTCAACTGGCTGTTAAAAATTAACAGGAAACGCTCATCAGATGATCCAAAAGTGAAGTTTAGACCTTGTTTAAAGCTGCTGAAGTTGATTTTTGGAGGCCGTTGTGGACAAAAGCAGCAGCATTTCCACAGTAACAACCGAATATAATAGCTTCTTTTTAAACGGCTAACATACTGTTCACTCTGGAAACAAATTTGTTTAAGCCGATTTTGTGGAGATTACAACCCGTTGGCAGTCATTAGATTGAGACTGTTTCATAACCAGTTATAAACTCCTTGTAGTAGCTTTAAAGGTCCCATGAAACAGCTAGCGGAGTGCTTGTTGCTAATGTGTTTCCTGTATAAATAAGCAGCCAGAGAGACTTGAAATGAGCACTGATTGGCCTTTACATCAGCCCATAGTGCTGAATGAGCGTTAGGCTACCCCCAACCCCCCCGCCATACTGCTGCAGTGGTCCATGGACGTTGGAAGGAGAGCATTCCTATTTGCTGACGCATCGCAGACTGAAAGCTCGCAGTGAACACGGCCAAACTGGGACCAAAATGGTCTCCAAGTCCAACGCAGGCCAGTTTGACATCAGGGAATACAGTACTGAGGTGGTTTTCTTGCTCCACCGTGGGGCCGAGTCACAGCTAACTGAGCTAATGGCAGTTAGCGGTTGGCTGTAAGTAAAACAGTCCTAATAAAGGCACATCTTATCTTATCCTATCATCTAATCTATGTTACTTTAGCAACAAGTAGCTTAAGGCTTTCCATCAGGAAACTCTGTAAAACACCTCAGTACTGTATTCCCTGTCAGTCTTTGAATTAACGTTACGTTTAGCTGCTATAGCAACAAGCTAACTCTGTCAATTCTGTCATTAAATCGCAGACAGTTAAAGCTGGAGCACATGAGAGGGGAAACCAGAAAATATTATCCTTATAAAATATGATCCAGTTTCAGCAGATTCAGTGAGTAAAGTTCTAAAAATGTGCTTTTGTGCTTTGCGGCCTTTTCTGCAGAAACACCTTTCCTCTGAAAATACCTATAAAAGAGTTTTTTGTCATTGCTGGGCCACATAAGTAACGTGTAGCGCTATAAGAAGATTTGAGCTCCTACCGCTGGTGGTCTGTGTTGCTAGTAAAGAAAAGCAGCCTGAGCTTCTGTTGAGACGACTTTCACACCTCAGGAGGACGTCTGCCTTGTACGCAGGTGAAAGGAGTGAGGCTTTTAAAAAAAAAGCTCACACTGGTGTCTGTAAAAGGCCACTGAAGACGGACTCTAAATGAAGATCAAAGCACTAGAATAACTTTACTCTCACAGCATACTTTCATTCATTCATTCTGACTTCTTATTTTAGCATTCCAGGGACATCTGCTCAAACAAACGGTTTAGGTCAGGCCGTGGAAACTTAGGCAACGACGAGCGAATTTACACGCTTTCGGAAATATTTCACTGCGTTTCAGATGAGGGCAAAGGACGAGTCGAGCCGCTTCTGGGAGGAAAAAGTGAAAACGGCAACAGTGGAGCGATTCACGTGAAGCCAAATGGGTGGTTTTTAATGTGGAGATTTGTGTAGTTCAGAATGGGGTTTGGCTGCAGTTTGAGGATGCCATCTGCGTCCCAGGTTAACTTTATTGGTGTCAGTGGAACCGGAATGGAATTATCCCGAGGAACGTCAGCCATCTTTTTTCCTGCAGAGTTACATACAAAGAAACTTACAGGATCGACATCGTATTTGTACTTCTTTCCCACTTCTGCTAAAGTTTATGTACACAGTGTGCATTCAGCAGCTTTATACATCCTAAAAACCGAAGATAATAAATAATCAAAGTCTGAAAATAATGAATTTGGTCGTCCATGAGACTCCAAACCTAGTCTTTTTGGGTGAAAGTCCTGTTTGACCCATTCATCTACCACGACCCACTGCTCGCCACAGGTGCATCTGATCACCTTTTTTGCAGCAGCCATATTGACATGTAATAGTCGGGTAAACACGGGTGTTAGCAATGATGCTAATTAAGGTTTTGTTTCATTCTGGTCAAACAGAGTCACAGACCTTGATTGGTATCATTGGTAACGCCTGTGTTTACTCTCCTATCACAGGAAGAAGGTCTGTTGTGTTCACGTGTTCATTAACCCTTATTGTCACTGCAGAGCTGCTGTTCTCCCGTCTGTCCTCAGCGTGTCCCTGCCCCCAGTCCACCACCTGATTGCACACCCGTCCCTCGTCCCCTAATCAATCTTCCTGCTTGTGTATCCTCACCTCCTCCTCGCTCCACGTTGTCCTCTGCCAGATCATCTACTGTACTGAGATTTCACACTCGCCTGCCTCGTTTATTCACTTCACACTGTTTTTTTTTTATGCCAATTTCTGGTTCTTTACATTTAGAAATGACCCGCTGCAGGAATAATGAAGGTAATAAAACTACATTTTGAGACAGAGATCCCACTTTCTAGGAATTGTGGAACTGAGGCCATAACTATGATCTCTGCCTCGTAGCAGCTTTAACCTCATGGTCCTCTAACGGTTGAGCATGTTTGGTGCCCAGTAGAACCTCCGTCAGCTTTCTACTTTTCCTGTTTCCTGTGCTTGGATATGCTACATGTGCTCGACTCACCTGGGGGGAAAAAATAGAGTGGATATTTAAAGATTTGACAGGAAAGCAAGGAGAGACACACAGGAAAGTAGTTAGCTTCTTAGTTAGCCACACTTCTGTGACGAAGTGTGATAAAGAGTCATGATTCTTTTAGTAAGGATGAGTGTGTATGAGCCTAATCTGTTGGTTTGTTAATGGAATAAATGTTTTTTAAGTATATTTTTATAGTTTATACTAGAAAAGAGACATTTACCAAAGGTGAAGTTTACAAGAAAAAAGGTTGGGGCCACTGAAGACGGTCTAAAGATGTTGCTGGAGGTCTTGTAAAAGGGGCACATCAATCGATATTCTTGTGTATTCACAAATAAATCTTAAATTTTAGGCTTTCTGTGTCTGAAGTCCTAAAACATTTACCCACCGTACTTAATAAGTGAACCAGCCTGAAAGTGATGTTTGAAACAGTCTCGCCAACTTTATTCAGACGTGTTTTTTTCCCCCTTATTGCACCACTAATACTGACAGAAATTGAGTCAGCAGCAGTTGCAGCCTCCAGGAACCTCAGTGTGCACATCAACATATTTCAGTTACTTATTCAAACAAGTTGATGTGCATGTTTTTTCTTTTATTTTTTTTCCTCCTGCAGTGTGGGTGCTGCTAATGAAGACGCTGACAGTCGGTCCTACGCGGGCGAGTGACTCAGCCGCGTGCTGATTAAGGGATCCGCCGGCAGAGGAGCCATCAATCAAACGCGGGGATCGCTCTCGCTCGCGCGGGCCGTGTCGTGTTTATCCAGCTGCTGGCTCGCTGCCTCGGACCGAGACCCCTGCTCCCGTCCTGGCTGTCTTTAACGGAGGTGAGCAAAGAAAGAAGGAGAGGGCTGGAAATTCAATCCAGTTTTATAGTCATGTGTTTAAAAAATTACAGCTAAAAATCTATGTCACAACCTTGTCTCCGTTCCAGACATAGAAAATAAACAATGTGCATACAGTGTGTATAAAACAATAAGCTTTTCAGGTTTCTATGCACTGCTTCCGGCAAGGAAGAAACCTACAGCTCAGTGAGCTCTGGGAAAGTTGGAAAGAGCGAGTTTGGACTCTCAACTCACCCACGTCGAGGGGGATTTGCAGCTCAGCACCCAGCAGAATAGACATATGGCTTAGTGGTTTGGAGCTCAGATATGTCGGAAGCAACGCAGACTGAAATAAAGAGAAAATAAAGAGAGGGAAAGAATGAAAAAAAAAGCAGAGATAGAGATGACAGAAATAGAGAAGTTCGTTCTTATTTTGGCTTTTATTTGACAAGGTTAGTGCCCCTGAGAGTTGAAAATTCAGCTAAACGAGACGGATCCAGCAAAATATTTGAAACGCGGACAAATACGGAGGAGATACTGTACGATGAGTTGAGATTGAGCGAGCCAGGGAGCCAGGATTTCTTGATTTCATGTCCACGGGGAGGCCAGACGGAGTTAAGTAAGAGAGCAGCTGCAGGAGGATGGATGTAAAGCCAGCTGCTTCCATGGAATCCCCCAAACTCCTCCAACCGATGCTGCACTGAGCTCACTCCTGGCCTCCGGAGAGCCCGTCGCACCGGGCGAGAAATGTAAAAAAGTTTAATTGGAGTCTAATATAATATCCTTCTGCTGATTAATACCACGGCTGTCAATCAAATGATCAAGGTTTGTAGACCGGAGAGACGCCAGGGGAAGCTTAAAGAGCAATCACACCAAAAAATTAGGCCTGTGCACCCCTGTCTCCTTAAAATGTGATCGTTATTCTACTTAACTGCAACGGCTGTGTGCAAGTTAGCTTCATTTGGAGCGAATCGAAAAAATAAAACACAATTTTGTTCTGCCTGTGTCTGTGTATATGTGTGTGTCTCTCCTCTTCAGCTCTCACTGACAGAGAGCAACCTACACGCTGTTACTGTCAGGGGGCTGCACACGACCGCCCAAAGTTTGACGTCCAGAAACATCCCGATCACGGCCAAATGATGAGAAATTTAGAAAACACAGGCAAAGTGCAGGGTCTGTGCAGATACAGCCGTCACCATGCACTTCTTGTGGGTCATAAGTGATGATTTAGATTTAGATGGATTATTTTTAGTCTATATGTTGTTTTTTTAGGAAAATCCTGCATAGTATGTCTTTCATTGAAAGACTGGAAACAGGGCGGGGTAACAGAATCCTAGCGGCACCTGTGAAGCCCATTAATTATCATCCGTATAAAAACTAAAGTGGTGTTACAGGGGTTATGGGTTGGACTGTTTCTTGAAATCTCCGCTGGTTGCCTGGTTACATCGCTGCAACTTCTTCTTTTTTTTTTTTTTTGTAGCTACAGATTAAATAGGTTAAATAGCTGTGGAGGGGACTGGTAGGCTGATCGGGAATGCCCATTGTTCCGAAACCCAGAGTGAGTCTCGTTGTTACCGTCTGTTTCCTGTCTTTATGCTAAGCTAACAGGCTAACATACAAATATGATCCACCAGACTTTACGTTTATGGTGACACTTAAATACACAGTCAGCTTTTCACTGCAGAGGGGTTTTTTTTTAGAAAAGTGTGCGATTTTATGTTGCATTTACTTAAAATGGGAATTTCCACCACCACCACTTGGTTCATGTAACAGAAATGTCTGTTCACATATTACTTTTGTTTTTTAAAAAGTCTCATCTTTTGTAGTTTGTATGTATTAATACTGGTAGAGTTTCTGATTACACAAACTTCAGACCAAACTTATTTTAGCTTGTGCAAAAGGCAAATCTGTTATAAAAAATAATGTAGGAGACACGTTTTGTTTGATAGATCTTTGGATTGTGAGACACACACACACACACACACACACACATAAGGAGCCTCTGAGGCAAACCTACACACACTCTGGAGAAAACAGGTTAAAGCACTGTCAGCAAGTTCTCAGTTTGAACCTTTGTTGTGTCTCTAGACTCCACCGACTGTGAAAAGCCATTTCCCTGCAGCCGGCAGACGGACTGATGAGAGGTACTCTCAAATCCCACACACCCTGAGCACACACACACACACAGAGAGAGACAAGAAAACACACTCTTGGACACTCTTTTCCCAGCCTTTACTGGGAATAAAGCGGTAGTCTGACATCACTCATGTTACACACTGAGACAGACAGCTCGACCCACAGGATTAGTCTGGTGGTTCCCACACACACACACACTGACATCATCTGGTGCCAGCCATGGCCACGGTATATAAACTTTATGTCTGTATATATGTGCAGTGCATTTTTGTGCATATTCATGTAGGTTTTCTCATTAGCAGAAGGTCGGGGAGGCCGTCTGCAGGAGCAGATGTAGCTGCTTCTGAGTCACACCAGTGTTGAGCAACAGAACCTAAAATACCTTTGTATTGTGTCCAACTTTGCCAAATGGAAAAGTACTGAAAATAGCCAAGACTGCAGGTTTTGTTGGACGCTTGGTTGGGATTTACCCATCTTTTACCTGCAGTACATGTTTTTCTCCTTTTTCAGTGCGATGGCTCTGTCCGTTGCCATCTTGGCAGCGTCTGACAGCCACCTCCTTAATTATGTGTAACCTTAAGCCTTAATATAATTTAAAAGAGTGAGTCATGTAAAAATTCAGCCCTGCTCAGCTGTCATGAAGGCGAGACCGACACAGTTTTTTTGTACCGTTCTGTAAACATGTTTATTTTGCTTTTGGAGCCTCAAGTGGCCATTGGAACTTTTTTTTTTTGACACTTCCGCCTTTGCTTTATTTTTCAGCACCAGAGGTTGTTCGTCGGTCTGGTATGACCAGCGTCTCATGGTGGCTAATGTTCCTGTTAAGTGTCATTAAAATTAAAAAAAGATTAAAAATGAAATCAAAACTATCTACATAGCTTGGCGGGTAAGTGAGAAATTAGCCTTTTTGTATGTTGTAATTAGTGGAACTGACCCTTTAAGGCTGTTGAATACTAACGTGTTGATTGTGCGAGTAATTCAGCGGCAGAACTGTGGTCAGAGAACATTTCATTTCGATGTTCTCGTGCTACCACAGAGCGGTTTTGTCACCGTGTCCCTCAGGCTCAGATCATGTTTTCATGCTCTCCCACTGACAGAAGACTCAGGAATCAAACAGTCTGATGACACAACCAGTTTATTTACGTGCAAATGTGCAAAATACTTTTTCAGAAATGTAGTCAAACCTCAGTCGGGGGGAGGGGGGGGGTCTCTCTGTCCCTGGAGTGTAACTTTCTCTCAGTTTGTGTCGATCTGTCCTGTCTGGAGAACAGATTAGAGGCAGAGAGCAGAGCCACTGAAAAGAGGTCACACACACACGTGTATCTTTTTCTTCCTCCTGTCTTCTTCTCTTATTACTCTCCTCTGAGTTTCCATCACTCGACGCAAAAATCTAACCTACTCATGGTGGGATGTAACTCAGTACTTTTACTCAGGTAGTGTACTTATATTATATCAGTATGTTTTGTGACACTGTGGATTTTTAATTAATAGTTTTAACGTGCAAAGATTCATGGCAGTGGATAAATACAGATGTAGATCCCACTGTCTTACATATATACTCTTTAAACTAAGTATTTCTCAAACTAGCTACGATTAAAACATTTTTGTTTTTGCTTTTGCTTTTAAAATACCATTGAACCCAGTGACTCCTGCTTTGGGGAGTTATGATGCAAACTTTCTGGCTGCTTCTTCTCACACAGCGTGAATTGACCCCACTGACTGTCTGTCTGTCTGAATCATCACTTTATTCTGGTCACACAGATCAGATTGAACACAGAAGCGAGAGACGTAGATTGAACAGTAATCATCAACAGAGACGAGACGGGGGGGAGGTTTCTGTTTTTTAAATCAGCGCCGACTGTAAAACAAACTGCAACGTGGGGAAGTCCATCTGGAAAAAAAACAACTTCAGTATGACTGAAAATGTTTCTCAGGTTTGTTCCGAGAAAATAAAATCCCAGTTGAATGTGTCATAAACAATATAAACTCAACAACCACAATCGTTTCAGTGTTTACATGACTGACATTATTTGAAGCAGTGATTCCCTTTTACACTGCGGCCTGTTTATAAAGTCCATGTTTGACTTGGATGTACTTCTAGGAATGTAAAACCTGTCCGCCCACAAACATGTAAAGTCCTAATCAAAGGTGCTGACAGAGGACTTTTTATGTCCATCTGTGTGTGTGTGTGTGTGTGTGTGTGTGTGTGTGTGTGTGTGTGTGTGTGTGGGAGGCATAAGTCCTAACAATTAATGGGGCTTTGCTGACAGACGGGGAGGAATCTGTGTGAGGACGGAGACTAACAACACCCACGCTACATTAGACAGACATGTACAAGATGGACACAGATAAAGACCGACTATAAATACACACTGGACACACACATGATCATGACAGCAGTGCTGCTGCTTTAAACTCGTTTCTTTCATCTGTCATCACTGTCATTTGTAAAACTGACAGAATACCCCTTTAAAAAAGCTGTCTATGTTGTAGGTAACTTATGAGAAGCACGAGGAGGTAACGTAACAGTACAGTGCTTTTCAAGATAAAATACAGTGCTTTTCAAAGTAAAATACAGTGCTTTATAAAATACAATCCACGACTTTTCAAAATGAAAAAAGGCTTTTCAAAGTAAAATAGAATGTTGTTCAAAATAGTGCAGAATTCTTTTCAAAATAAAATACTTTAAAATCCTTAAGCTTTTCAAATTAAAATAGAATGTTGTTCAAATTGAAATACGTTTTCTTTAAGTAAAATAGGATGTCATTCAACATAAAATATAATGCATTTCAAAATAAAATACAATGCTTTTCAAAGTAAAATACAGTGCTTTTCAAAGTAAAATACAAAGCTCTTCAAAATAAAATACAGTGCTTTTCAAAGCAAAGTAGAAAGTTGTTAAAAAATAGAGCAGAATTCTTTTAAAAATAACATATTTAAAAATACTTAAGCTTTTCAAAGTAAAATAAAATGTCTTTCAAAATAAAATACAATGTTGTTCTTGACTAATTTGTCAGGATCAGGATGACGGCTTTTTTTATGATGGACAGTTAAATTTATCGTATTGAAGGAATGTGATTGATTTCTCAGGACATGACCAAAGCTGACTAATATTCCACACAGCAACTTTAATATCCGTTTCAGATACTTCAAAAAACCTCCACACTGCAGATGTACTCCAGTCAGGTGTGTAAGCGTCATCTTATCTGCAGAAATATCTGCATTTCAAGCTGCTGCCGATGAATGATGGCCAAAACACTGAGAATATGACCCAAAGTGCAGAAAAACAAGAATATGAAAAAGACCAAAATGCTCATTTTACACCCAGATTCTCCGGGACTGTGGGAGACTTGAAGCAGGACGTTGCTGGGAAATCTCAACTGTGGTCATCTGACTTTCCCTGGATAAATGAAACACAGCGTCCAGTGTACACACATCCACACCTCTTCCACCCCTCGACACACTCGGTCTTGTGAAGTTTTTTAGCAGCACCAGCCACAACTAACCTCTCACCCTCAACAATCTGTCAGGACACTCCCTGCTTGATTAGATTTCCTGCTTGCAGGTCAGAGGGATAGAAGGTGAGGAGAGAGAAAGGTGGAGAAAAGGGAAAGTGGGAGAGGAAGGAGCGCACGAGTCAGCAGCTTTGCCCTCTTCGCTCGTCTTACACACACACACACACTCATGTCTCT
>JAJHUR010108434.1:1653-13063 GCA_027495735.1 Lutjanus campechanus | reverse complement strand
AACAAATTAGTTGTAAATAAAAAGGTCACATCATTATGTAAGTGATTTTCATTAGCGGAACCCCCGTTGTTTCCTGAAATGCCAGCTGCTGTGACAGGTTTCCCTGATAACAATGCCCCTCTGCTGTGTGTGTAATAATGTTAAAGAGTCAGTTCACCAAAATCACAAAAGACGTGTTTTGTATTTTACTCTGTTACTCCTCTTCCACACACATGAGCTGGATTGGTTTGACTGTGCACATCAGCCCAGCACAGCAGGGATTTGCATCTCCATTACAACAAGGCTACGCGCTTGAAGGTGTGTCTTTATCTGAGGATGAACTTAGCTCGAGCTGTAAAATTGCAAACAAACACTTCATTTCCTGTAAATTCTTCAAAATAAAAGTCCTGTGTTACTTTGTTATTCAAAAGTTTTTCGTATGAAGCAGCAAAACCAGGAAATCTTAGGTTTTCATCAGCAGTAACTGTATGCCTTGTAACTGGTAATGGAAATGCAAATCAACGTGGCACAGGTTGACTTGGCGTGGCCAAAAGTGACACTGGAAAACCCCTGTATATGTATCAATTCAAGCAGATAGTTTGGGGTTTGGGGCAAAAGAGACTGTTGCCATTTCCTTGTTCCCTGTTCAATAGTTTTAATCAGTAACACTTCTCTAATGCAGTGTTACACTGCCTTAGTGTTTAAGACAAGTTGCTGTTAAGATTTCCAAAAGCAAATTTTCACTAAAATTCTGCAGCCTCATAGTGTCTCAAAACCTCTCCCCACACCACTATACAGTAAGTGAGAAACTATATGATTAACACAATGTCTCTGTATTTCACAGATCAACTTTCTTATTTTTGTCCACATCATCAAAATTCTCGTGTCAAAACTTCGAGCGCACCAAATGAGATACACAGATTACAAATTCAGGTGAGTTCAAACGTTAAAGCAGTTTTTCTTTTTTCGTTGCGTCATTCTCTTCACTTATTCTGCACTTTGTCTCTCTTTGTCTCTCAGGTTGGCGAAGTCGACTCTAACCCTGATCCCTCTCCTGGGGATCCATCAGGTGGCTTTTATCTTTCTGACAGATGAGTCGACCAAGGCCACCATCGGTCTGCGTCTCACCAAGCTCTTCCTCGACCTCTTCTTCTCCTCATTCCAGGTTGGACTCAGGAAGAACTTGAACCAAAGCAACTACTATTATTTTCATGAACAAAGACCGCACTGTTAATGAAATAACTCATTGTCATTCAGGATAGGGAGAATATCCGGGGTCATGCTTAGCAGGGCGTTGAATCAGGAGATTGGTGGATCCAGTCAGAGTTATCAGGTGGAATCAGGAGAGAAAATTGAAAAATAATAAATAATACAATGTTTCTGGGGAGAGATGTGAAAACTGAGCAGGAGATAAAGGGCTACGATATGCTTAAATAGGATAAAAAAGAAAGTTCTCAAAGTTGAGTCAATCTGAACTTTAATAAGATTAAGTGGAAGACGCACAACTGCAGCTATTTATCTCTTAATCAAATCCAAATCTCAGAATTCATGCTGCACTAAACTGACAGCAAACCACAATTTTTCTTTCATCTCGTCCAAGCGTTGTTCTAGATGAGCTTGTTCAGTGATCTGTTCTGAATTTCTCTTCCCCCAGACAACTGAGAAGTGCTGTATTTACTTGTGTGTCAGGAGGGATTACATTAACATAATGTGCTGTCTGTACTGCTAACTGGCTGTGTCACTCTGTGACATAATGACTGCGACCTTTTTGCCATGGGGACACTGATGACGTGTGTCAGGATTACAGCAAACCAACACAGGAAAATTGCCTTGATGAAGAGAACGAGACAGAAAGAGGAGCATGCTGTAAATATCCTAAAGTCAAAGATGACAAGTGGAGCCATGAACTTTACAGCATGAGACAGAAGATACTGTAATTTGCATGTGATTGCACCCAGGAGTTTAGTTATAAAGCAAAAACTTTGCAACTGCACAATTTAAAGCTGCAATGTCTGAGATATGGCCAGAATTTGTATTTGAAACATTAAAAAGATGAGTTAACATTATCAACAGAATGTGAAGAAGTAGCAGTTACGCTGTTATGTCAAAGATGTCAGTGTATTGTCTTGCAGAGATTCCTACTGAAGTCACCAGCTAGCAATGTAGCTTTTGTATTATAAATAAACAAAATAAATCACAAATAATAATAAATCACAAACGGCCAAGTGAGGAAATATTCCCACACCTGTTCTAATGAACTGTACATCTTCCACTTTCACTTTGTTCTCTAATGATAGTTGAGCAACTTTGATACCTCGGTCGAATTTCTCCTTTCCCGTACTTAAATATGTGGTGTCAAAAGATACTGTTCATACTAGTTAAGATAAACAAATTAATAAAATATGACTCAGCTGAAGGGAATAATATTGGTGCATCAAATCAGTGATTGATTAAAGGAGTTGACTTTTTCCGAATTATAATAAGCAACTTCAGCTAGAAGAAAAATGAGTTTCCATCACATAATTTGTGCTTTCTTGAGTAACATATTTGGATTTGGGTGCATCCCTAGTGCATACATTGATGCAGTGGATCGCATTGCCTTAAGTCTTGTTTTCATAACTTCAAACTTTGGATTTTCAAAATAATGTGTCACTGAATATTGCAGCTGTTGATGTAGGGGACTAACTCAGTGTTGGTTTTTACTCCACAGGGTCTCTTGGTGGCCATCTTGTACTGTTTTGTCAACAAAGAAGTGAGTCCTGACATTTGCACAACAAAAACGTCTCTGTCAACCCCCGACTTTTCTCCCGTTATCACATTAATAACTTTCGTCTCCGTCCCCTAATCAGGTGCAGTCCGAGATCCTGAAGAAGTGGAAGCGCTGGAAGCTAGGGAGGAACATCGAGGAGGAATACCGCCACACCTACAGCAATACCCCCAACACGAAGACGGCCAGCCTGTTGAACCACGTCTCTCGACTGCCTCATCTCCCAGACATCGCCAAATCCTCCACCCCGGTCTGCACGCCTGAGGAGAGGCACATGCTCGTGGCCGGATGCCACAACGGTATGGTCCACAACAAAGAGGGGGACCAGTGCGTCTCCCCACTGCATGAGGGAACCATCAGCAGCTGTACTGTAATGGAGGACATCAGCCTCACTGACAAGGTGTCAGCTAACTTGGAGAGAGAATGTGGACAGCCACCTGTGAAAGATGAGAACTCAATGAAGAAAGCTGGAGGGCCTTGAGCTCTCGTCTGGCTTACTTACATTCTACCCTGGGTGGCTGTGAAGATCTGGGCTGATAGAGTCATCTGTCAGAGATCAGTGTCGCTGGGAGACCGAGCCGCACTCAGCCCTCTGCACAGCCCGAGAACGAACACGGCAGACGTCCACGCTGAGATGTCTAATGTGCTGTGAGCCTCGTGGATGGATTTCTGTCGATGTTTGAGATAAACTGATGCATGTTGAGCGACAGCATCACAAGGCACACAAGCCATGTAAAATAATAAGAAAAAAACCCCTGAAACCTCAAATAGTAACATTGGAAACAAAACAACACAAAGGAGAAAAAGACACAGGGTCATCGCTTGAGCCTCTGCTTTAATTTGTGCTATGTATCAAATGTGTGTTTTGTGGTACTGGAGGTTAAAGACTAACTGGACATTGATCTGCACACACAACGAAAACCAAACAAGTGATACAAAACAAGTCGGTAGGAGACAGAGGAAATTTTCTGTTTTTCTTTGCTCTGATAACTGTAAATGGTTTCTTATCTTTACTGACTTTGATGAAAATGTGCAGGAAATGAGGAAACATTCTGTTGCCTGTACCTCAAACAGTAAGGTGACCGATCCAGGGCCCATTGCAAACTGGCAGCTGCTCTCGCCGGGTCATTCCTGGCTTACTTATAGACATTACAAGAGGTCCAGAGATGGTATAAGATGCATTATAAATAAGCTAAAATGATCATGATCTTTTTTATATAGGTCTAAACCTTGGATACTGCTGAGGGCTACAGTTGTAACTGTAAAAAAAGTGTGTTATTAATGGGAATAGTTACAATTCTGGGCCATTATATATGTTTTCTTTTCCCCTTGTCATCAAGATATTGCCTGACTCACATGCCTTGGTGGTGTGCTATCTGAACTTCTACACAGCAGTGCACTCAACCCTGGAGATGGACGCTGATAGGGGAGACCGTGCACTCAAATCGTGGATAAAAATACACAACATATGGACGTGAACTAAAGCCACACATGCATAAAGTATGAATCTGACACTGTGACTCAAAATAACATGTCACCTCTGGAACAAGGGTGTTTTTTGCTATGTTAAATATAGGCTGTCATGCATGCAGATTGTGCAGATTTAGTGAGCTTAAGTTATAAATTGTGTGTGAGTCATTCGCCGAGGATTCGTGCCGTACAGTGCCATCACATCAGTA
This sequence comes from Lutjanus campechanus, assembly GCA_027495735.1. Taxonomy (NCBI): domain Eukaryota; kingdom Metazoa; phylum Chordata; class Actinopteri; order Lutjaniformes; family Lutjanidae; genus Lutjanus; species Lutjanus campechanus. The sequence goes on along the minus strand of JAJHUR010108434.1, from coordinate 8,638 downwards.
TCTCAGAGAGCCTGCGCTAATGACTGCATGCGCCCTGTTACTCTGCAGACAGTGTTTGTTATCCAGCCTCATCCTGTGTCTGTGGACACGTAGAACAAAACTTTGCACCCTAAGAGTAGAACAAAACCTCCAACATAAGCATTCTAGTGACAAAGAAAGCTAAATTATCAGTGGTACATGTGCTTCTGAATACGTTTATTTTTAAAGAGAAGCCTCCTGCAGAGCATTCATTAATCTTTGAGTTGACAAACGTTTTGCCAGAACTCACTCAACTTGACTTTGTATGTATGACTATTTGCACAATGTTAATTTATAATTCGTAAATACTGTGTGTGTATATATGTGTTTATACAGGTGATTTATTTGATTGCTGTCAATATATTTTATGACGCGTGTGTCTGAACAGAGACAGAGTGCAATTAAGTCTTGCCCACACCGGAGAGGAAAACATTTCATCACTCTCTACTGACATTTTGTTGCGTGAAGGTGCCTCTTGTCATCTGTCCACCTGCTAGCAAACAACAGAAAAATGTCTAAAAGCAGCTGTTTGGTGGGATACACTGCCAACAGGGCAAAGAACGCACAACACAACCCACAAGGAGGACTAAAGTGCATGCAGCAGCCCAGTCTAATTCTCAATTTGTCACATAAAGATGATCTGTCACCATTGTGACTCATACAGACTTCCTTACTTTTATGAGGTAGTCTCGTAATAAGGCACACAGCACATTTGATATAAACGTAGTTTTACATTGAATTTAGACAATTTAAGACTATTCACCAAAATAGCCATACGCCTAATGCAATTGACCACAAGACAGAAACAACTTTCACATGTTAAGGTGAAAGACACAATTAATAACACAATACACCCAAAATGCGACAAGACGAAATGTATCCATATGCATAATCAAACAACTACTGTGCTCTGATTGGCTGTGAGTGCAGACATTCGCAGTAGGAAGAAATTTGTTGTGGATGAATGGATCAAGTGCAGTAGTCTCAGCAAGGAGACTGGGTTTTGTGTCCTATGCAAAGCTAAATGTCACTTTTGACTTATTATTTTCAGTTTTCAGTCACAAAAATGACTTTCGTAGTTTTAGGAACATAAGCTATTTGGGTAGGCTTAGGAAAAGATAATAGTTTATGATTACAATAGACCCTTTCACATCATTAGAAAGACTTTCGGGCAGTCACACAGATGTGACATTGAACGATAAGAACTAGCCAATCACAGGTCAGTGGAAGTAGCCAATCACACCACAGGAGGGGCGGGACTAGGCAGAACAGTCTTGGGGGAAAAAAATAGCATGGCATTTTCTTAGCGTGTGAGCCCTTGGCTGCATATTGTGGTGGCAATCGTTCCCCCCTCCGGTGGGTGTGCTTTTAGGAGTATGACACATTGCACTCTGTCTCTATGTGTGTGTGGAGCGGGGTGTGGGTGTGTGTTTGTGTGTGTGTGCAAGTATATTTTCAGGTGTGTATGAATGTGTGTAGTTTCAGTATTCCATATTTGTGGATGTGTTACAGTCAGATGAATCACTGGCTGCAGCCAGATAAGCGATGCGTTGACAAAAACCAGGGCTTCACACAGAGGTCAGAGGTCGTTACAAGTTAGCCCTACTCTCGCAGTATCGCACCACAAAACATTCCCAGAAGTCATGCCCATATATGGCATCAGGAAGACACAGCTCTGTGTTTGATTATGGAAGCTCCTCTCAGTCATTTCATAGTTCAGAGCTGAATTAGAGCACAACAGTGGCGTGTTTGTCATTCAGATAATAGCTCTGTGCATTTACACTTCAGCCAGGTGCTGGTGTTGAGTCGGTAAAAAAATTGCAGGCTGAGGTTATTTTTCATCATTGGCTGCTGACGATTGTAATAGAGCAGGTAGAGCCAATACTGAGAATTGAGCTGGGAGCGTGACGCACACGCTGAGGTGAATTTGCAGTGTTTTTCTTGCTTTGCAGAGCAGGAGAAATGTTTGGATACTGACACGGTAACAAAGGAATGTTGTGCACCTTGAGTAAAATGGTATTCAGTAGAGTATATATATAAGTATGGTCAAAGTATATTGCTAATTTTATTTTGAAAATGTATTTTAAGCTGTGACCATAACCATGTATGTTTTTGAAGCCAGCAGCTTGGGTCACTCCCCTCTCTGGACCAAAGTGGTTCTGTCTGAATGTATTCTTTAAGAAGCCCAAATAAGTATGTTCCTTTTTATTTTCTCTTAAAGGTGGTTATGTACAGTATATTTGCTATGAGGAACCAGTTATTAAAAACTGACTGTGTTCAGGTGTATACAGTTCATCATATATTGTGTCCGCTTATCAGACTTTGTCCAAATGGTGAAAGAATAAATTACAATGTATGTGACAGAGGGTTTTAACTTGGTGTGTCTTTTGTATTGGTGAGCATTCATAATGTTAAAATAAAATAAATAAATAAATAAATAAAAATCAGGTGTGGATCGACTTTCTTGGCTTGCTTGTTGATCTAGGCCAGCAGGCCATCCTTCTAGTTGGCTGAATGCCCAGTTGGCTTACAAAAGAGGTGAGTATTGATTTTCCCCCGAGGTCAGGTGCTGTTTGAGAGCACACACTGTTCATTTTCGGGCCAAGAACCACTGGATAGGTCAGCTCACACTGATTTATTAAAAGCACTTAGTTTCAATGTACTAGTATCCTTACTATGTCAGTCTTGTACTCTTATCAGAACTGACTTTGACACATCTGCTTGAGCATCACTGGTCACATTTACACATACGTTAAAATGTACAACCCCAATTCCAAAAAAGTTTGGACACTGGGTAAAACAAATAAAAACAAAAAGCAATGATTTGCAAAAACTTTCTGACCTATTTTCAACTGAATACAGCACAAAGACGAGATATTTAATGTTTAAACTGGGAAAAACCTGGGACAGGGACATGTTTACCAGTGAGTTACATCACCTTTTAACTTTAACAACACTTAGTAAGAACTGAGGACAATAATCAGTGAATATTGGAAAGTCCCAGTCCCATTCTTGCTTGGCAGGTCAGTTTAGTACCTGAAATCTTTTACTACAAAGCCACACTGTTGTAACTTGTGCAGAATGTGTCTTGGCATTGTCTTGTGGAAATAAGCAGGGACGTCTCTGAAAAAGACGTTTTCTGGGTGGCAGCATTTGTTGCTCCAAAGCCTGTATATACCTGTCAGCATTAATGGGAATCATAATGCCATGGGCACTAACACACCCCTATACATCACAGCTCCTGGCTTTTGAAGTTAGCGCTGGTAATAATCTGGATGGTCGTTTTCCTCTTTAGCTCTCTTTCCTCTTTAGAACACAGTGTCCATGATTTCTGAAAACAATCTGAAATGTGGACTCATCAGACCACAACACACTTTCCCACTTTGCATCAGTTCATCTCAGATGAGCTCGGACCCTGAGAAGTCAGCGGTGTTTCTGGATGTTGTTGATATATGGTTTTCACTTCGAATGGTAGAGTCTTAACTTGCATTTGTAGATACTGCGACAAACTGTGTTGACTGACAACTGTTTTCAAAGTGTTCCAGAGCCCATGTTGTATCCTTTATGTAATTACGTGGGCATTTAATGCAGTGCCGTCTGAAGGGTTGAAGGTCGCAGGCATTCAGTGGTGGTTTCCAGTCTTGCCTCTTACGTGCAGAGATTTCTCTGGTTTCTCTGAATCTTTTAATCATTTCATGGATTGTAGATGGAGAAATCCCCACATTCCTTGCCGTTTTGTGTTTAGAAACATTCTTAAATTGTTGAACTATTTGCCCAGACAGTTTACACAAAGTGGTGAACCTCGCCCCATTTTTACTGGTGAATACTCGATCGTGATACTGTCACCTGTTACCAATTAACCAGTTTACCTGTTGAATGTTTCACATGTTCAAATTCTGCCTCTGCTGAGATAATGTGACCTATTAAAGATTTTCCATTTCAAAAGCTCCCCACTAATGTGTGTCTTGCCAAAACTACTGTATCTACAAAGGAGTCTTCTTGACTGCTTCTTCAGCAGAGTGTGATTAATGTAAGAAAACCAGTTGCTTGAACTCTGATGAAATGTGGTGGAACATTTATCTGAACAGAAAATGAGAGTGTTGTGTGGAGCGAAGAGACAGACATTCAGTGACAGCAGTAGTTTTCAAAAGGGTCAGATTTCTGATATAACAGCAACCCTGAAAAAAAGCAATACAAATTATATCCCACTAGAATATTTATTTGAAATAACTAAATGTCCTTGTTTGCCTTGACCACTCATTATGTGCAGCATGTTGTTTAGCAGACCACGGGGGCTTGCTGTTAATATCCTTGGGGTATGAGGAGGATGGGAAGTGGTGGAAACAGCATCTTTAGAGCACAAGGAGTATATATACTAGGGGGAAAGGTCAAGGATGGAGTGTTTATAATGTGTCCCTGAGGGCTGCAAACAAGCTTGTGTCCTGATAAGGACAAACAGATTGTGTGCGATTGGTTATTCTCTAGCCCTAGCACTCTGACAGGCTTTCAGGGCAGCTGTGTGGCTCCCGTGCCAACATCAGTTCCCATGATCTGTAGTGTGGCACAGCTGGAGAGACACAGGCTGAATGTGAATTAATATTTAATGTTCACATATCTCCCCAAGTCACTGAGTTATTTAAATTCTATATGTCTGAAAGCAGTTCATGCGATCACAAGATATTACATCAGACTTCTGATTTAAATAACACTTAATGCAGTATATGCTATTTGTTATATAATACATCTCTTCAATGAACAAAAATCTCTCTCCAGAGAGAGACGGAGGCTGTTTGCACATTCACACATGACACAGCAGCATAACTTCTTGCATGTCCCATGATCAACATCAACATCGATACCACACACAATAAAGAAATCAGTTGGAAAGTGCTGGACAACATTTAAAAGGTAATTTAGCCAACAGGGATGAGTAGAGGTGCAGGTGGTGGTCTCTAAATTTTATGAGTAAAGTAGGTGGTGGGTGGATGATTTATGCAGATGTGTGGACTTGGATGAACTCCTTCTGTGCAAACAAATCATGTAATACCGTAACGCAACATTACTTGGATTAGTAACTGTAATATAATTACAGTTATAATTTGAACTACTCGTTACTAGAAAAAAATCATAAAACTACAGTAACAAGTTAATGAGTAATACAGTGCTCCCCAACAACTAATATTTGAACATGTCCCACATTTTGAAGTTCTTCAAAGTCACTGCAAGACAGACACTCTCATCAAATCTGGCTTTTATCCAATGCTTGTGAAGAAAGCATGAAAGACTGTCATCACAGGGCTGTTACATGTCAATCAAACTGCACACACACGGTTCAAGTGCAGGTTAACCTGTCACTGTCTTCGCTACCCAACAGCCAACAGGGAAAACTATATCAACACAAAGTCACAAGCATAGGCGTTGGAAGTAGGGATGCTAGTGCAGAGGTTACACAACCCCAGAAATGACAATAGGCTAGCTATGCTGTAAGGCGCATACAGAGAGAGGTAACATTACCTCCCCCTAACCTTTGAAGCTGATGAGTCCATCCACGTCAAAGGTGAAGCGATAAATAATCAAATAAAATCCAGACAGAAAGCGTTTGAAACACAAATAAAAATTAAATGGATGAGGGACCGAAAAACCAAAAAGTTAGAAGGGAAGAGGTCGGAGAGAAAACTCTGATCTGAATCTGATGCTGCAGAAGTTAACATATCTTTAGATCTTTAGATGGACAGTAGACCATACAAACTGGGCGGAAGACCATTTTTTATTAAAAATTAATTGAGGACTAATATGACACTATAATCCTCAACACTTTCTCTCATGAATCAGCTAAGCTAATCAATACAAGGATACACCTATTTACAGCTCCCCCAGAGAAACTACTACAAATAAAAAGAGCTGCAGCTGCAACAGAGACTGGGAAACCATTTTCTATTATATATTAATTGTGTGCGACTGAAGCAACCAGACAGTAAAGCATAGAGATGTTACAAGCTAAGGAGCAGAATTGAAATGTTTTTTTTTAGTACTAAATCTTTAAACTATACATCTCAGCATTGTTCTCACACTAACACAGTCTTTGTCCAACATTTGGTTTATTGGTATCTGCTCACCCTACTAAAAATGCAGAATTGTAATGGGCAAGCATTTCATAACAAGCCTTGATTCTGCAGTTATGACTTTGCCAGAGCAGGAAATGCAAGAAAAGATCAGATATCATGTTGTCAACATGGGAACGAAGACTTATTGCTGCTCGCGCTGTCTCTTTCTCTCTGTGTTCTGTTATCTTCCTCTCTCATTCGCTCTGTCCGTCTCTCCTCTCATATCTCTGTTTGTCCAAGAGAGCACGAAGTGAGGAATGACAAAGAAAGTAAAAGAATGTTTCTTTACTTTTAGCTGTTTGGAAACAATCACAGGAAACTAATAAATGCGACGGGTGCTTATCTTAACTGCTCTTTGCGAACTCGGTTCAGCTATTGATCACTGTTAAGTCTACCGAGTCATCAATTACCACCATCCTCCTTTATTGTTGTATAAATTCCCTCACCAGGCAGCTCACATTCATCACGCCGCTCCACCCTCACACAGAGTGACTGAGCATAGGCACTGCCAGTCTCAGGACCTGCTCCCGCAAACAAAATAAGGCAGTGATCAAAAAAATTGACCTTTCTGCATGAATCAATTCATCAGTTCTAAGGTCAGACAGTGTATACATGTCCAGCCCATTCTCATTCCCAACTCGTCAAAAACTGACGTTTTGTCACCACCCCTCGGCAACTCATACAGACCCCGCATGGTACGTGTTAGCGACTGAAAGACCCAGAGGAAAAGAAAATTTGAAATGAGATCTCAAAAATGTCTCATTTACTTCTCCTAGACAACAATGAGATCTGTGTGATGCCAAACTGAGACTAAGGTTTATTTCTCCTGTGTCTCAGTTTTTTCTCTGGAGCAATAAGATGCA
>JAJHUR010108430.1:1911-20187 GCA_027495735.1 Lutjanus campechanus | reverse complement strand
GTGCAGGAACCTGAGGGGCCGCAAAGTAGCCGGGGGTCTTCTCCACTGTCAGCTGACCAGGGAGAGTGAAGGGCATCTGGGCTCGGTACCAGGCCAGGCCTCGGCGGTAGTGCTCCTCCACGTTGAAGTAGTGCACCTGACAGAGAGACAGAAGGTGGAGCAGTGTTAGTGAAGACAAGGACACACTGTAAAAAAAATGTTTTTCTTTAACCTTAAAAAAGTTTGTGTCCGGCTGCCTTAAATTTTAAGTTGATTGAATTTTAAAAGACAAGTTGAAGTAATTTTGTAATGATTCAAAACTAAAATAAACTTTTCAAGTCAAATAAATTTATCAGTTCAGTTGTACTTACACAACTCTTAAGTCACACAAACAAACTTGACTTCCTTCTACATTTTCTCAGTTTGAAAACTCGGTTCTTCATTTCACACAAATATTTTTTTTCAAACAATGCATGCTGGGAACTCTGTTAATATGCTGTTTCTTTCTAAACTTAATTTAGAAGAACTCATGCTTAAAGTCCTGAGTGGCCCTGACAATAAATACTAGAATTTTTAAGTTTAAATAACTTGAATAAATAAAACTTGTATATTTACACTGAGAAAAGACTGGTTGAATCCACTAAATCCATGTATGATTTTTCACAGTGAGAGCGTCACATGAAATCCATAAAATTTTACTTCTTGAAGACCTTTCTTTAATAGTACTGAAAAAATGTGTAGGAATGATAAATTTATCTGTAAAACTTTCGGCGTTTAAAAAGACACTGAGCTCTTTTCATTTTGACTCCATCTTGTCCAAACCAATCTATTCCTTCGCGGCAGCTTTTCAACTTTGCAGTCTTTACCTCAAACTACCCTGGTTAAGATTTCTCTCTGTGCAGCTTCCTCGGGACGGGCCTGTCATCATTCATAATCACAGCAAACCATACAGTGTTCAGTATAGACTGACTTTGTTCTCTTTTATCTACGCCTCTCTGCACTGATAATGATTGCAGGAGAAAAGTTCACTAAGAGTGGGACAGAAATTCACCTTAACATTTTTACAGGTTAAACTTGATATATTCATTAAAATACATTTAGAGCTACCGTTACAGCAGCTTGGCAAAACACTGTCCAGACTTTATGTACTCTAAGCAAACTGCTGTTCTTTGTACCAGGTAGAAATCAGCAGGGTTTATCAGGGAAATAGAAGGTTATCTACACCACATCAGTACCCTGATTAAAGGGTAACTTCAGTATTTTTTCTGGACCCTTTTCCATTGTTTTTGTGTCTAAGTGACAAATACAGACAACAATTGATGTTATCTTTATGGATGTGGATTTAGTGGACCCAACCAATCTTTTGCAGCTGTCTCATATTTGGATTACAGATTAGATCTTTAAGTACACTATTTGAATATATTAATCACTTCCTATCTCCGGATCATGAGTGAGTCTAATCTGTGTAGTCAGTGGTCATTTTCAGACAAATACCAAGACAACTAGGGATGCACCTGAAATCAAATTAGTTTGGGAAAGCACAAATAATACAAGATATGGGTGTTTTTCTGCCTTAAGCTTCTTATTATTATTCGGTGAGACATAATCCCTGTTTGATTTCTTTAAACCGCTGCAATCTATCCTGCATCAAAATGATGTACAAGAGTACCTGGTCAGAGTCCACCAAGCTAGTCCAGGAGCGGTGGTGGTGGGGTTCAGACACTTCATAAAACTTGATTATATGTTTGTATGCCAGTATCATATCACTATGTTGCTTTGAAGGCACAACAATTGAATATTAGGTCAGAAAATAAAACATTTGCTCAAATCAATGTGAATTGTAGTATAAGCCACACTCATTTCCAGTCTTCTGTCTGAGTACAGATACAGATATTTTATTGTTTGAACAATTCTATGCATCTTTAAATACTCCTCCACCAGTAAAGGTCCTACTTCAGTAAAAGTACAGTTATCATCAAAGTGTCAGCAGTAAAAGTACTCCAATAAAGTGTCCTCTCTCACCGACATTTTCTTTATATATTACATGATTAAATTATTCATGGTGATGCCTCAATCTGCAACCAGTATTTTACCGTCATAGCTGCATGTGGTGGAGCTACTTTTAATACTGTTGGCTGGTTCCCAACCTCAATGGTGGACTCATCCAAAGGATCCCATCTGAGGGCTCATTAGCAGGGGCATTTCTATAACGGGGGAATGCGTACTGGCCACCCCTGTAATCTGATCGGCCACACCAAGTTAATGTGTTCTTAAGCTTATAGCTGTAAAGTAAATGTAGTGGAGTAAAAAAGAACAATATTTGCTTCTGAAATGTAGTGAAGTAGAAGATAAAGTGACAGAAAATGGAAATACTCAAGTAAATCACCTAAAACTTGTAGTTAAGTACAACACTTGAGTAAATCTACTTAGGTTTTGAGTTATTAGGTGACAGTGATGGCCTTTTACCTCGGCCTTTGCCACTTCCACATCTGGGTGCAGGTTGAGCATCTCCAGCAGGGCTCTGGTGCCGCCTTTCCGCACCCCAATAATAATAGCTCCGGGCAGCCGCTGCTGGGTGGCATTGTGTGAGGAGGAGGAAGAGGATGATGAAGAGGAGTAGGCAGCGGAGCTGGAAACCCCGCTGCGTAATTCCCTTAAGCACACAGACAGCTGAGTCTGCAGCAGCAGAAGCACCAGCAGTGCTAGCAGCACTGTCCACAGCATGGTGCCACACACAGACACACACAGACACACACACACACAGAGGTGGAGTGGAGGTTATGTGCACACACTCATGAAGCTCCCGGAGTTGTACAGAGTTGTGCTTGTTATCAGTCAGCAGGGGGCCTCAGGAGGGAGCTCTTCAATTGGACAACCTATGAGCCAAGACAGAAATAATGGTTATTGTCCACTTCTGCTGTCTCACTCTACCAATTTCTCCTTTAATACTGGCCTTTCAGTGGAAATACAAAAAAGAGAAGTGATAAATCTGGCTGCTGATGAACAAACTGTAAACTTTCACTTTAATATAAATCAAATCTAACTAAGCAGAGAATGTTAAAATTCAGAGAAATGCAAACCAAGAGCTTTTTGTCAAGTTTTCTTACAAAGTATCAGCACATTTTACATCAGATACAGACTGTAACTTTTAAAACAAGGAAACTACAGAGTCAAACCATAAAAATCAGCAGCAGAGAATGAAATGAATATATTATTCTCTGTTTGCAACTATAAAAGTCACTTATTTGTTTATTTCATTAAACTCCTCATTAGCTTCTTCAGTAGCAGCTGCTACTTATACCTTGTCCTGCCTCCCACATTTTGATTGGCTGAAGTTTTCAAAAGTCAAACCACTGTGAGGAAAGCAGTAAGGCTGTTTATGATGTAAATGCAATTTCACCAAAAAGTCACAAACTATGCAGATTTAGGTGGAATATGATGGAAACGACCACAAAGATAAGGGAATGTAGCTACAAAAACACAGGTAGTATAGAAATGTTTGTTTTAAAAGTGATATTTAAGATGACCTCTCATCATTCATTACATGTCCCAAACTGTCCCACTCAAACATACTTTTTGTGCCACATTTGGTTTGTTGGGATCTGGTCACTGGCACTTTTTCTGGGGTCCACACATTAAAAAATGTCAAATAAAACTGACACCATAATGAAAGCAAGATCCAAAAGAAAAAATAACAGAGCATATGACAAGACAAAACTATAACAACAATATCAATAACTAGTTTAAAGTACTTCATATAATAAAACACGATAAAGAGAAAATGTGTGTCAAACAAGCATAGACAAATTACAACAATACAGCACGAAACTATCAAAAGAAAATTGTATGTTTTTTCCCCCTAAAACAGAAGCTCTGTACATAACTGTAAGATAAGTAAGTCTTGACTCTGGATAATTATTTGTCATTTATATATGTACCAAGTGGGGTAAGTACACCGTAAAAATAAACTTTATTTCAACTGAAAAAGTGAGTGTTGGATTTGAAAAGACACATTGAGGTAATTTTGTAATGCTTCAAAATAAGAAGAACGTTTGTAGTAAAATAAACTTGATATTAATTCAGTCATACTTGAGAAAATATCTCTAAAAAGTTTATGATATTAAGTTTATTACAAACAAATCTGAGTTCCATTTCAGCTCATCATATCAAAAGACTTTAACTTAGAAGAACCTATGTTTATAAGAAAAGATTAGTTGATTCCACTAAATTCTTTTGTGGTTTTTCTTACAGTGAGAGTCCTCAAATAGAGCTATAAAATACTCAGACAGCTAAAAATATCTTCCCTCATGGAAACAAGCAGACTGAGATGTAATCTGACTTCTTCTGAGACAAATGATTCTGTTATATATATTAGTAATACTAGTACTGTATGAACAATGGATTATAATGATGATTTATTGATTTAATGAGTTCTATATAACATTTTAAAGTGTATAAACAAGAACTTTAAGTGATCAAATAGGTCCAAACAATATTTTATATCAAATACAGTCATGTCACCCCATGACAATATGGCATGCAACATAAATAATGTATTTTTCTGCATTTTTGTGAATCTGTGTGTGTCCCGACCAAATTAAATCAGCAAACCTTCTCCACAAAAAGAATAAAAATGTGAAATGTTTCCTGTGAGCGGGGGAGGATGCAGTGTCGGCATAGCTCAGATTAGAGGAGTGTAGTCACACAGCGTTTTCTTTTCATCTCACATAGATACAGCAGTCGCTCCGTGCACGCATGCTTGCTCGACTGATTCATGATCCCGTACGTCTGAGACGGCTCGGCACTCTAATATGCCATTTTACAAAGTCCCTGTCCAAGCAGTGGAGGTTTCAGCCCAGAATATAGGGCTGTGATGTGATTACGGCGAGGAGACACTAAAATATTCATCTGCATGTTAAAGCAGACAGAGAGAAGATGCATTGAAAATTAATGCTTTTACAAGGTTTAGGGTCTCCCCAAGGAGCACCAACACCCCTCTGAGTTCAGCTGAACCATTTTTACAGTATAGAGGACAAGTTGCAGGGAATCCTGCATGTCTCGCTGCTGCAGCATGTGACTCCTGGAGTTGAGTTTAATCTGTATTTGGTTTCCAGTGGTGGAAAAAGTATTCAGAACCTTTACTTAAAAGTATCATCAGCAAAATGTATTTAGAATATCAAAAGTAAAAGCACTCATTCTCCAGTAAAAATGCATTTGGATGGCACATTATTGTATTAGTATATAATAAATCATTAATAGTGATGTGTAAGCAGCATTTTTCTGTTGTAGCTGCAGCTAGTTTTAACTGCTTTATATACAGTTATGTAGTTTAGTTCAGCGATTTCTAACCTGGGGCTAATCATAAGTTTATGAGGTTTTGATGAGGCCCTTAATAGCTTGGGGCCAAAAGCATTTGCTAACTATTGGTAGGTCCCCCCTCAGCAAATAAAATGGTGTAATAAGAAGGTTAAGTATAAAATAGCACACATGATCAGCCAACATCACCTCTGGGAATATCACATAATGTTATATTATATTTATTCAGAGACAGTACATAGTGAAACATTCCCCTCTTTATATAAACCACACTTTGTCCTTTGGCACGACACGTACACCCCTGTGTATTCGAACTGAACTGATCAGCTGCTGCACCGCAGAGCTCCACAGCTCATGAGTGTGAAACAGAAGTTTAAGGTTTGATGAGAAAATAGTTTTTGATTCTGAGCGATGTCAGGACTTAGATCGCCTGCACTGGTCCTGACCAAAATGATCTGCAGGCGATGAAGAGTGACGCCTAAAGACATGTAAAGATATGTCACAGTGTTATCCACAGTTTAATAGGGCTTGACAGGCCAACAAAATATAAACAGAACAGCAATGAGCGCTGAAGATGAGGACAGAATCCACCGTCAGTCAGTCAGTGCTCAGTTAAAGGAACAGTTGAACATTTTGGAAACACTTTTATTTGCTCTTTCGCCAAGAGTAAAAAAAAACGATACTACTCTCATGTTTGTGTGATATAATCTATGAATTTGTATGGATGATGTATGAATCTGGGGCCAGGAGACAATTGGCTTAACTTAGCACAAAGACTGGAAATGGGGGGGGGACACAGGTTTTAAAAAAATCTGCCTATCGTTTCTCGTTGTGGTTCCATGGGGGATTTTGTGTATTTCCCAAAATGTCAAACTATTTCTTTAAGATGTAGCATTCTGCCTTTAGTTGTGGAAACTGGACTCTGACATTCAGTCCCAGAAGAGGACAGAATTGCTCACGTGTGATCTGGATGAAGTGAGAATGAAATGCATTCATATTCTACTGTCCATTTCATCATGATCTTTCTGTTTGATCCGTGTCTGATTTATTTAGGTTTTTTTTCTTTGCCCAGCTTGTAGTGGGGGCATCTTTAGGTGAATAAAAAAATCAATCAGATAATGTCAGTGTTATGATTTGTATTTTTGTGCAATTTTTTTTTTGCATGCATCATAATGATTCTCCTCAACTCTGAGAAGAACAGTTGGTGTATGAACATGTTGCATTCAGCTGAGGCTCTGGACCTTTTCTTACATTTTGACTCATTAAACACAGGGCTCACTATGTTCCAGGTGTACTAATGACATTAGCGAGGCCTACAGACCAGCGGTGCAGAGCCTTCGTTAATGTCGTTACTTACACCTGTGCTTTTCCTGCCATAATTTACACTCTTAGAAGGTGGGGAAACCATAGCAAGAGTTGAAGAGTTGTTCCAGACAAGAAAGGGTAAGAGTTCCAATTTTTACCGTGTTCATGTCTCATTGTCCAGACCGTAATTACAAGCAGCCAAAAACTGTCCAATTAATTTATGACAGCTACAAAAGAACTAAGAAACCACCACTGCTGCAGTTACATCTAAAGACAATTCAATAACAACAGGAGCTGTGCACAGGAGCTGTATATGTCATGCTTCACTTGTTCACAAATTGCTGCGAACACAACAGTAGCTACTTTGGGCTGTAAATTGTGCCACTTAAGTTATTACATTCGATGGAAACAGATATTTGTTCTCTCCAAAGTTGCAAATTATTTGGGAGAAAATAATTTCCAAAATGTGACCCAGTAACGTAAGAAAAAACTGCTTTTTCCTTTTATGTAATTTTAATTTTAATTTTACTATAATACACAAGACCTGCAATGAATGGGGTCCAAGCAGGTTGCTTGTAAGCACTGATAAGAAGCACAGGAAACACGCATGAATCAAAAGAGGAGTGAAGTCACACCTCTTCTGGTGTGCCCCATGGGCAAGTCAGGAACACAACAGTTTGTTGTAGTTTAGTTCAGTGTGAAACCGCTCAGTGAACTACATCTCTTGTCTGACACCATATACGTCATCATTACCAACACTGCTGTACCTTGTAAAATTGTTTGAAGTGTTTTATCCAGTGACTCCTGGCTCTTTTATCAGGCGGCACAAGAAGGAACAAGTAAGACCCATTGCTTGTGTCACTATATCCTGGTTTAAAAAAAAATCTTCTTCTTCAGACAAGCTGCAACTTTACTGACTTTTAAGATTATCTCTTAAATGTATGAACATCATATGTGTAAATCCTGGCACAATTCAAATTGGATCAAAGATTGATTTGTCTTGACTTCAGCACTCTGTTGCCACATTGTTGACATGTAGGACTTGGTCTCATGAGGATTTGAACCTTTGACCTTTGGATCCCCAGAGAAGGTGACTTACAGATTGGATCAACGGGGAGATATGGTTTCCACACCCCTTCCTTTAACTTGAGGTAGTGACATTGCATGTGCAAAACTGTTGCATTTTTGTCTGTTTAAACTTAAAATGCTCAGAAATAAATCAAATCAAAATATTGGTGATAAAAGTCTGAAAAAGGTAACATTTCATTCTGCTGGTTTTAGGTGTATTATCAAATATTCTGATGACGTTCGATTCAACACTGAGCAAAAATAAAATGTTGTGCATACAGTAGAAATTATAGCAAGATATCAAATATCAGTTTGAGTGAACTGAACACAATTCAAAACACTTCACTTAAAACACTTAAAAATTAGACTTAAAAAAGAAATGAAAAATACAGTGTGAGGATAATGAAATTTATTCCCAAGTAAATTATATGTCAATTATGACAATTGCACTGCCAATGAATATTAAGTTAGAAAATACAAACATTTGTCAAATTTAACGTGACTTCTGGTTTAAACCACACCCACTTCTGGTCTTCTATATGAATGCAGATACAAAGACACATGATTTTGTTGGTTGAACAGATACAGACAATGTCTCTGTGTGTCTCTAGTTACCATAATAAAAAATGTATGAACATCTAGGGGAAAAAAAGGAAAGTTCTCCTGTTTTTTCTTCTTCACTGCCAACATTGTGTGAATGTAGCATAAGACTATTTAGCTATTTCACATTATGCATTGCATTCTCGTCTAATGCTGCTTTAAATGGAAAGATTGTTATGTTGGCCTCTTAAATGATTTTTATTTATTTATATTTATTTATATTTATTTTTATTAGCTCAGTACACAGTTGTTAGCCAAACATTAAACCTTTCCTCTTGTTCTCCTGCTTTTCCTGTTGTTGCTGTTGTTATTGTTGCTGTTGTTATTGTGCTGAAGCTGCCCTGATGTGACTGACTTATTAATTAGTGTAACAATGTTCTGGTTCAGAGGAGGAACCCTGTCTTGCATTGTTCCTGTAGCTCTGCGCTAATTGCACCTTCAGGGAGCATTGCTGCACCCCCGACCTTCTGTGCTATCCCCTGGCTTGGTGACATTGTCGTCATCGATGTTGTAACCTTTGCCATCCCTCGCCGACTGTGGGCTGCGTCGGTGTGAAGCACTGTGTGGTTTGATGTAGGTGTTATGGGTGTGGTGACTGTTCAGTGTAATGTTCCAGTTTGCAGTGAGGATCTGCTTCCACAGCACGTGAAAAGTTTTCTTTTTTTTCTTTTTCTTTGCTAAAGGATTTTGATGAGGGACAGGTTAAAGGAAGTAAATCAAATAATAATGAACAACTTCAAGGCTGATATTAAAAATGTGTGTGAAATCAATTGTAGATTGAAGTATATTAATCAGTTCCAAGACCAGCCTCCTGTATTTTAATTATGTAAAGAACTAAAGGTCGTTTCAACCCCTTACTATTACTACAGAGTCATTGTTAAGAATTAAGAGGCTGCTCTTGATGACCTGAAGTTTGTTTCTCCTTCCTGGTGTAGAGTCACCAGTCAGACATGATACGAAAGCTGAACAAAATCCAGTCAGTGACAGTGACAGTTTTGATAAACGACCTAGACTTGGAATTTACAAGACAAAAGCCACGCTAGCATCTCTGTGAGGGCACAGCAGCTCTTTGAGCTAAATGTAGTAGGTAATTTGTTAATGGTCCAATGGGAGCTTTCTAGTGATGAGAAGGCAGGTTGTTTTAAGTAACCCTGTTTGTTTCATCCACACGCTGTATGGGTATCCAGTATTTAAATCAAAGACAAAACAGACAGCAGGGCAGGACTGAGAGAAAGAGGTACAATTACAAGTCCACCTGCTACTTCAGCACCACGGACAGAGCCATGAATTCATCAGTGCACAGACACACATAGTAGGCCAACAGACATTTCAGAGCCATGGTCGAGGCCATAGTTTCTAAAACCACAAACCTCCATCAGATGAAGGGTCAATCAGTCAAGCAGACTAGATGAACATATTCAACTAAACATCTTCTCTGCTCCAGAACCACTAGGCAATGGACAGGTGGGATGGCATGTTAACAAAAGGGGGATGCATTTGGGTCATTTTGCTAACAAAATGGGGGCATCCCTTCTCCTTCCCCTCAAATCACCCATTGGCTAAATGCTAATGTTAACAACAGTAATGCTATCATGCTGATGTTAAGCAGGTAAAATGTTAATATGCTAACCTTTGCTGATTAGCATGAAACATAAAGTACAGCTGAGGCAGATGGGAGTGTCAGTCATTTTGCAGGCAGTTGGTCACAAACCAAAATAATTGTTAATGCACATTTAAGGGATTTAAGGGAAATCTCATGGCAATGGTTACTGAGCCAAAAGGCAGTAAAATGCAGAAAAATATTGTGTCTCTATTTTCTGTCAAAAAGTTGAAACTACACAGTCATTTAACTTTAGACAAAGTACACCTGCAGATGTATTGTTAATGTTCTTGAATACATTATTAACCGAGAAGCAAGACTCTACACAATGGTGGCTAAAAGAGTTTTAGTTGTTTCCCAAACAAACAGTCTAGTTGTACCCAAGAAAACATGGTCTCTAGGAGGGGTGTGCATGGCTTTTCTGAGCTATTCTTTTCTTGTGCTTGAAACAAAAAAGTACTTAATGCAACCTGAAAACATGAGAGACCATTCAAAAGTATCTCTCTCTGGCATCTGACTGTACTGAATAAAGTTTTAGAGGTAGGTGACTCCAAACATTTGGACCATTTATGCAGTAACTTCATCACCTCTCCTCATACAGTCGGCACTCGGTCTAACAAGGATCCAAGTGTGAGAACCAAAATTACAGGAGTACCTTTTGAACACTGAGTGCAGAAGTGCTCAATTAAAATTCTATATGTAGCTCGGTAGCTCGTTACCAGCTTTCAGTTTTCTTCGGACTAAAGGTGTTCCATCTCTCATTAACTTCAACTGAAGTCTGTAAAACTGATGAATCCATGTCTGTCCTGTTTGGGTGCAGGCTGTGACCTGTTTCAGCCACTGACACACTGAATAATGTGTTTCTG
Source organism: Lutjanus campechanus (assembly GCA_027495735.1). Classification (NCBI taxonomy): domain Eukaryota; kingdom Metazoa; phylum Chordata; class Actinopteri; order Lutjaniformes; family Lutjanidae; genus Lutjanus; species Lutjanus campechanus. Next base: position 9,453 of record JAJHUR010108430.1, on the reverse strand, counting down.
GTTTGGTTTAAGATCCAGGAGATTAACGGGATTTGTGGATTTGCAGAGTTGACATTAGCAACAGTTCTGTTTTAATGTTATGTTTGAACAAGATTTTCGGTTCCTGCAGTGTCCCATCAGTCAGCACACGATCAAACAACAGGCTGTGTTGTATTACACCAGCTCTTTGTTTCCCTCAGAGCAATTAAGTACCATAGAAATTACATTCCTACAATAAGTGTTCACAGTTTCACAGTTTTTCAAGGCATGTTTGTTTGTTTCCTGCACATGAAAGTGGTTTCCACTGCACTTATGAAAATGCACATAAAACATGTCAATGTAAAACCCACCTAATGTTTCTTAATAACCTCAAATCTCATGATTTCTGTACTGTGGCCCACACCGAGACTGGTATATCACAGCTAGGGTGCAAATAAATCCACTTGAGTATTGCAATATTATGTTTTGTGATACTGTATAGATTCTTCAGCATCACCCTGCTTACTGTGTCTCAGTGTATCACAATATATTGAATCGTAACCCCTTTCTTGTGATACGTATTATATTGCCAGGTTCTTGCCCATACACAGCCCTATAATCTAATATCAGCCGAGTACAGACCCAAAACATTTTTTACCACGATGAGTCTCCAGATGAATTCCTCCTGATGTATATTAGCTGCTGGCAGCGAGCAGAGTGAATGCCAGAATACCTGCAGTCATCATTTTGATGTAAAGTGTCAAACTGTGGGCTGATGCCAATCACAGTGTGGAGTGTGAGCAGTTTATGTGTGTGTGTGAGCGCAGCAGAGACAAAGAGAGAGCGCTTTTGGGACGTATGTGTGTGTCTGTGTGTAGATGTGCGTGTTGCACAGCGAGACACGCACCTTGTGTTAAGTGGTTGCGTGAGTCCCTTGTGACTCCTCTGTAAGCTGGAATATTCCCCTGCTGTCAAGTCGCTTCGCTTCCACCTCACCTCATGACCCTCCCCTCTCTCCTGCACCTCCTCTACCCTCCCTCTCACCTTTCCTTGTCCTCTTCAACCCTCACCTTTGTTCCCTGTTTCCTCAGCCTGTTTCTGGCTCTTTCTTCACGAGGCATTTGAATCCGTCGCTGTTTATGTGGTTCCACTAACAAACCCCGGCCCTGTGCTAATGGGGGTGCCCTGCGGCAGCCTCTCAGCTGCTCATAAATAAAACACAAGTGCACAGGTTTCTGCCCTCAAATATTTTTGTGTCAATGAACTTTTAATCTTGACAGATTGGAAATGAGACACGACCGGATTCAGCAATTCTTCGTCTACATATCAAAAGTGCCCCGTCCTCATTCTAAGGTTGATACTGCCTAAAATGCTGGCATCGGTATCAGCAAGCACACATCTATTCACCGATCCAACACCATGTAAATTTATTAACCCCAAAATGGGACCCTGGTACTTCCCAGCAGCTTCCCATAAGCAATTATTTCCCTGGATGGCAAAGTCACGTTCTATGTCTTTCATACTCTGTTTGTTCATGTTTAACCTCAGCCAGGCCACACAAAAATGATCACATCATACAGGGGTTAGTAGTAAATAAAAAATAAAACAATATAAAATAACACATGGATCGGATCAGTACTTGGTATCAGCGAAATGCAAAGCTCAGGCATTGAACTGGTATCAGAAAGAAAAAATGGTAACGGAACATTTCTACTTAATTCACTCTTTTCATATATGCATCATATAGAATGAAGTCTGGTTTAACAGTCTGTCCACTTGAAAAAACGCACAGAGCAGAGGATATTTTAACGTAAATAATTCACATTAATTGAGCTGACCTACCTTCTAATATCAACCTTGTGAACAGCATTAAGTATGCAGGAAGTGGAGCTAAAAGCAACCTGTTTTCTATTTCTCTCCACTCTTAGTAGCAAAGACAAATTGCCAAAATACCAAATTAAAGTGTGTTAACTATATAAAAAGTGACATATGTCTGAAATACACCTGAAGATTCAGTAAGATAGCTGTAGGTCAGATTCATCCAGTTTGATGGAGGCAGACGGGAAAGACTCGTATTTCTTTACATTTTTTTTTTGTGTTGCTGAAGGTTTCCAACTGAATTGGAAAATTTTAATTTGGAAAAAAAAAACTTTTTGAGACATCATTTTTACTGTGTGTATCTATTTATTTTCTACTGTTTTATCATTAAGTGCAGTGCTTTTTTAAAATTGCATTTGGGATTGGTGCTCTAGAAATTATTTGACTGTCTGTACAGACATGCTTCATGCTTGGTCGTTTTGGTGTAAATGACACAAAATCAGAACAAAATGGCCGACTTCATTAGCACCGCTAAATGGCTGGGGGGCTCTTTTTATCTGCGCCGTATGAGCTCTAAGTTAGCCTCTAAGCCCTGCTCAATGAGGCTCACATGAGTCATTGCGAGTACTTGTCTTTCCCGTTCATCGCTTCTTGTGATTCCCATTAGCCAGCATGGATAGGGAGAACAAACAACAACAACAACAACAACAATGCCAGGATTGCCAATGATGCGTGAATTCTCCATATTGACAAACACAAGAATCCTTCCAGGCTGGAGAAGAGAAAAAAGAAAAGAAAAGGGTGGAGTGTAATTATCTGTGAAAGGCAGATGCTGTCATCTGCGTATTGGGAGAGTCTCCATGTCTTATAAGTTTTGGTGTGTGTGTGTATCTCGTCTCATCTGCATGTGTGCAGCGCCTTTGCCTTTTGTGCCAGCACGCAGCGTGCGACTGCCCGCAATCCAGGCCCTTGGAAATATCTTTTTACTGAGCGATGGTATTTGGGGGGTGGGGGACGGATTATCCTGTACAGAGAGACGGAGGGTGGCAGGGAGGGAGGAGATGGGTGGTTGGGAGGCAGGATGGGGCTGAGGTACCGCTGGTGTGTGTGTGTGCTCTGCAGGAGGGTGTGTGTGTGAAGCAGCAAGGAAGATTGTCCCTGGTAGGGGGTGGCATGGTGAAACGCTTTGGATTGCCAAGCCTGTCATATCACCAAAGCTGTGAGAGTCAGATAAAACTCTCTCTGTCCTCCTTCCTTTCTTTCTTCTTCCATTCATTGCCCCCTCATCAATCTCTCTTTCACACTCTGCTCTCCTTCCTCTTCCTTTATTCGCCGGGTCTCAACTCCATTTCCTTGGCCATTTGTCTCTCTTTACCTCCAAACTTCCACCTCGGCCGCACTTTCTTGGCTTTCTGTTTGTCTTCATATACCTTCTCGTGCCTCCCTTCTGCTCCACCAATCGTGCTCGTTGATTATAGCACACATGCACCACAGCCGCGGAGATGATTGCCTCTCAGAATAAAAACCAAAATGTAACAAGGCTGGTCCTATTTCCCATCCAGTTCCCATTACCCGCTTGGAGAGGAGATGGCCAACACTCGGAGGGGGGTCTATAATCAAAATAGATGAAGCCATCTAAGAAAGACGGGAATCGGTCATGCTTCCGCATCGGGCCGACCGCCGGCGTTCGTCTTGTGTTCCTCAGTTATCGCACAGAAAAGATGGAGGACAATGAACAGGGAGAATGCGGATGGTGGTTCATGATATTTGACGACATATGAATACAGAAAAGATACCCAAGAGATCCTACAAGTTCACCTTTCTCCTCTTCCCATCACAATATGTTACAAAAAATCCTTCTTAAGCCCAACAAAGCTTCCTATCTGCTGCCAGGTCTTCCAGAGTTCATAGATAAGATGAAAGAAATATGAGATGAGTGGACGAGAGAGGGAAAACAAGCCTCCTGTCTCTATTGATGTCAAGGAGATTCACCTCTTCCAGGCACTCCATCTATCTATCTGTGCGAGGAGTTCGAGGCACTCTGCACCAGGCACTGGGCCTGAGGAGACTTATGCTCAGTTATCCACATGAGTGGAAGATTTGATCTGTTCCTGAGAGACATTCAGAGTAAAGAAGAACACAGAAAGAAACAGACAGAGGGCAAAAACAGAAGTGCCCAAGTAAGTCCCGACAAGAGCCTCTTTCTCTCTCTTTATCGCTCAGAAGTTTGTCCGTGCTGCCAGAGCATGCATGGGCATTAATAACAATATCATGTGCACAAGTGTAATACTTGGTACAATATACAGGAACAGAGGTATTCGTGAACCAACAAACCCTGCACATTAATGACGAATATAATGAATATGTTGAGCAGTGCATAGAGGGGTTTATGCTCCTGTCAGTGGGACAATACCCTTTCTTTTGAACATAATATGATCCTTCAAGAGCGGCAAAATCAAGTCTACAAAGCCAAATAATTTTATTGTAACTGACATCTGACTATCTGTCCACATTTAAAATGGAAATTGCATCAAATATGATGAATCTGTGGCAATGAAATAAAGCTTTTGCACTTGTGTCTCTGAGAAACATTATGTAATGCATCATGATGAACTAATGCATCTTCATTTCTGCACAACAGAATAAGTTGATTGCCAATGACTCGCAAAATGACATATAAGATCAGTGGTATTACAAGTCATGTGACATTAATCACATGGTGGCAGGTTTAGGAAGAGACTTTAGTGTGAGTTAAAATAAGTACATTATGTATGTCATGTGATGGAACTGACATAACTCTCATTAATGAAACTTAAGTAACTTAAACCTTTTAATAACTTCTTGTTGACTTTTTGTTTCACACAGAACTCGTACCCTAGTCTCCTGAGTGAAAGTCATGCATTTGTCATCCATCCACCTCCTCCTCCTCCATATGCAAAATTTCTCACTACTTGCACTTCTCCTGTGGACCGAGATGCTCATTTTTCTGTGAGGACTGGCCTTGATGACACCCGCTCTGTCTACAGCCCCCACCCCACTGACCCCAGTACAACCACATTGCCTGCACTGTCTATATTTATGAGATGTGGACATTTCCCAAATTCTATAAATTATCAATAGAGAAAGACCTGAATGTTTCTAATGTTTTATTTTAGCAAAATAATTGATTTTTAATATTATGTGCAACAGCTACAATACAGCTATCCCGCACAAGCGACCAGCTACAGTATAACACCAAAACTGTCTCACATACTGTTTTTAGCCAGCAAGACACGTAATTATAGCCATTAGTAACTGTGAAGTGTGTCATAGTATCATGATGCAGGTATAGTATAAACACATTTTGGCAGTTTTGCTTTGTAATAGTCACATGTTTGGTTGCTGAACATCAAGAATGCGGGTCTTCCAATATGATCTTGTCAGAAGCAAACAACAAAAAGTACAGAGGAAGTAAACGCAAATGCAAGACAGTGAGTAAATCACTTAATGATAACATAATAAGTAAAATAAGTAATAATGTTTTCTGTCTGCAATTATACATTAACCTAAATGAGCTGCAACCCATCTTTAGCAGTGAACAGTCAGTTCACAGCTGATGATGCACCACAGGGCTCCAGGCCGGCTCCCACCACTGAGTCCAGTTGGACCCACATCCTTTCTAAAATGTTGGCGACTGAGGTCACTCAGTATACTGTGGCCTGTATGTTGCTGGTGCACCCACAAGGCACAAATGTTAATCAATTCCCATATGTGACAACAAATAATTTCTCCAGAGCCCCCTGTGCCAGTGCCATGACAACTACATTCACATTTATTGTGACAAAAAAAAAAGTGACAAACATGAGCACACACGTCAAGATGCTTTCCATGGTGTAACTAGCCGCTAATGTCCCACAAAGCATTAACAATTTTCAAATAGTGGTGCAGTAGTACCAATGACAGCTTAGATAACATGAACACAATTTTCTTTTTACTGTATGTTTTCTTTCTAATCTGAAGCTTTCTCCAGAGCAGAGAGTATTATAGAACTTTTTCCCGATGACACAAAAAATAAAATGCCTACCCAAGCTTTAAGACACAGATTCTCAGTTAGCTGCCAAGTTTACACGCAAAAAATTAGGTCTGTCTCAAATTAAAAGCAGAAAAAAAAAATAATTATATACTTTCAGTCCCTCTTAAGCATGAGTGTAGTGAGTTTACAGATACAACAGCTTCACTTGGCTGGCAGACAGAAAGCCTCTTGTCAACTCATGTAATTTTATCATTTCTGTGTATTTATTGGCTTCACTATCTGTCTCACTCTCACTGTTTATATTTGGCGTGCTCTGACCTTTGCTGAGGTCTGTCTGTCTTTTACCCATCAGCCCCCCGCTGCTTTTCAAATTAGACTCTTCAGGAAAAAAAAAACTCTGTGAGCAGCCAGCGGCCCACACCCACCGCCCTTTCACTCCCTCATCATCTTATTCACTCACACATGCATAACACACAGACACCCCACCACCACCGCCACCGCCGCCACCCCACCCCTCCTGCATAAACCCCTTCCCCCCTCACACACACACACACCCTCTCCTCCTCCTTGCATCTTCAGCCGTGCACGCTCCAAGATCTGGGTCAACCGTATCAAACACCAAAATGCGCCTACTTCTTCTCTCTGGTGTGTGTTTAGTGTGTGTAGAGCATGAATATATATATATATGTGTGTGTGTGTGTGTGTGTGTGTGCAGGAGAAGAAGTGGGGGTTCTCCTGCTGTTGTTTTATCTGAAAGTGCGCAGGGGGAGTATGATTAGGAAATCCAGTTTTATCAAAGGAATCTTTGTGCATGTATGTTTGTGTGTGTACATACATAAAAAGGCAATGTGTTTATGTGTGTGTGTGAGGCAGCTAAACAGTAAAGCAAAGCATGCTGGGAATGTGTGTAAATTTTGCTCTAATTAAAAGGGGGTTTGGCCTGAGTGTCTGGGCACGCAATCCACACTTATGTCTGCATGTCTGGGGTGTGTGAGCGTGCGTGCGGCTGTGTGTTTGTGTGTATGTGTGTAACATGGCCCACCTGGCACAGCGCCCAGCACACGTCATTTGGCTTTATAGAAGAGACTGACAATGCTCGGTCATCCCCTGAGTCAGGTGCATGATGGGGCCATCTTTCTTTCTCTACTCCTTTTTTCATCTACGTCTGTGCTGATTTTCTCCCTGTCTTCCTCTTTTTTTTGTAAGATAGTTTACCCAGCGTTCAAGGTTGAAATACAGCAGTTGTATTGACATAATATCCCAGTGGCATCAAGTAGCTTCAGCCTAAAGAAAGTCACTTTTCTGAAACTAAAAGAACTTACACAGCACATTTCTCTGCCAAGGTTATAAAATCTTCAGAAGTTGGTACACACCTGCACTTTCGTGTCCCTTTCTGCAGGCCCCTTATTTCCAGTGAGGGAAAAATGATAATGCTACGGCATACGGTGATATTTTAGACAGTATGCTTCTATCTTTGTGGCAAGACAGTTTAGGGAAGGTGCTTTTCTGTTTCAGCTGTTCCAACATGACAGTTCCTCCATGCACAAAGCAAAGTCCATAAAGAAATATTTTGGTGTAAGACTTTGACTGATCTGTTCAGACCCCTGACCTCAACACTCAACAGTTTTAATTGTTATAAATAGTCCAGATTTCTCAAGCAAAAAAGTAAAAAAAAAAATCTGCTCAGGTAGGAATGGTTGTGGCTTTAATAGATTTTTCCTGAACGAAAGAATCCAGGCACATACATTCCTTCT